>JAJHUR010110979.1:1134-17832 GCA_027495735.1 Lutjanus campechanus | reverse complement strand
ATAAAAATTGTGATCTGAAAAGTAACTAGTAACTAATGTCGTCAGACAAATATAGCGTAGTAAAAGTACGGCATTTTGCAAGTGAGAAGTAGTGGTGAAGTTGCAAATGGAATGAAAATAGTAAAGTACCTCAAATCTGTACTCTAGTACAGTAATTGAGTTGCGTTAAATGTACTTAGTTACAATCCACCACTGCACGTACACCTATGCTATGCTAAAAAGATAGGTAGCTTCTTATGTTAGGCTAGTGAAAGCCGCTAGTTAGCTAATAATCATTGTTAGTTTTTATTCATGTAGTTGCCAGGGGGGGCTTTAATTTTATTGACAGGTAGTCCCAACTGGGCGGAGTTTTCAACTTGTCCACGCAAGGAGTCGTAATGTGCGTGAACTCAGGTGGCGCAGGGCTGTAAGTGTATTAAAATCAAGCGCACCTCTCACTTCCATTCTCTGTTGTGTGTGTAGCTAGCGCTGTTTTGAGTTAATATTCAAGCTAACTGGCTAAACTCTACAGCCTGGCCCGGACACAGAACGGATTATCTTACCTTAACGGACAAAAAATGAACACGTAGAGGAGAACTGTGCTAAATATACATTAAAAAAATATAAAAAATTAAGTGCTGGGACAGCGACATGGACTGTTTGATTCTCACATAATTCATTCTGCGCATCGACATCCTTCCGCCGTGTTTCCGCTTCCGCTTCGTCGCCTCGGAGACACACAAGTGCGCCATATTTACGCATGTATATCCCCTCGCTGCGGCACGCGGAATGGGTCGGGGTTGGATGTGGGCGGGGCTGGACATCAGATGGGCGGAGCCTATCTACGTCAGCCTAATACAACAAATAACACCATCTGTTGGACGACTGCAAGAAACGTAAGATATAGATCTGTACTCAACTAATATCATGGAAAATTATATTTAAAACAAATTTCCACCAATTAATTGTACTTATATATTGTAAAGATACCTTTTTATTAAAAAGTAGAAGATATAAATCTGTACACAACTAAATATAAAGAATCTGTTCTCAACTGATATAATGGAGACTTCAAAATAAATAAAACTGTGGAAAATTTCTCCTTTTTCTTATTTTCTTAAAGTTTGGGGAGGTGGCGGCATATAAAGATGTATTGTACTGCAGTATATGGTAATACTTTGAGTCTATCATAAATATTGCGCTGACACAATCATTGTAATCACTACAATGCACATTTGCCTGTCCAGTGAACTCCAACTGGACCCACAGTAACTCACAACCCAGTTTCTGACCGACTGTAAACTGATAGTTGGTACTGAACCATTGTTGGAATAAAAAAATGCTACTTATTTTGGCAAAACTCACAGCAACTGCACTGATGTAATGTAAAATGAGGAGCAGTACTGCAAGAAAATGTTTAGACTGTCTCTCTGTGGATGTAAAGATCTACTTTTGGTCATTGTGAATGAGTACATGGTCACCCTACTGGCTCACCCTCCTCTTCCTCCTCTTGCTCTCACTCTTCCTCTTCAAGCTGCTCCATTTTTTTCCTCAACACAGGAGAGCTCCCCCCTGGCCTGTTTTAAGCTCTGACACATGATTGGCGTGTTTTGACAACTGAGTCTGAACAGGTGAGAAGTGAGTCAGCATTTTGAGGGTCAGTGTTTCCCAGGTCAACAGAGTGTGCTAAATGATGTGACTTGTGTTTGTTTTTGTGCAAAAAATGTGATTTAAACATTTCTATTTGAGTGAAAACAAAGGAAGTGTGCTAATAGAGTTTAGCCGTCTTGAAGTCTTGTTGCTGACACATGAGCTTTGAGTTTTTAGACTTTCGTATGTAGTTCCAGTTTTTGTGTGTAAACATTTTAGAAAAACTGCGTTTATTTAGCATTTTTAAATGTAGCTTTGCTATGTAATGAACAGAATATGGTTTTGAGCAGAAAATTAGCTATTTCGCTAATTGTGCGATAGGCATGTTGCTGTGTTAAGAGTTCAGAGGAAGCATCTTAAATATAAGTAAACGCTTAAAAAAGTGTAAAGTTATTGTGACTTAACTGGTTATTGCCACCAAAGTGAAAAGTTGCGTGATTCAAACTGATCAAAATCTCCAGATGCTTTTTTCATAACAGAAATGTTTCTTATAGACAAATATCTATTTTGTTCTACTTTTCTGTTAACAGACTGCTGACTGTATTATATAAGAATGTCAGTTGTTGTTGTTGTTTTTTTTTTTAGCTAAATGCAGTAAGTAAAAGTTTACTGGAAAAGTCAGTGATGCACACTACTGTAATACATGCTGAGCCCTGTGTTGGGTTCAAGTGAAGTTTTCTATTTTCTGAACTTATACGTTCTAAAACTTTTTCTTAATATAATATGCTGTAAATAACCCAGCAACCTCTTAAACATGCTGTGTACTATGGAAGCTCATTTCTGTCAGTAAAAGAAAGAGAAAAATACTCCCACGGTACATGAACATAAAAAGTCATTATGATGAGATAAGTAAAAATCATAATCATGACATAGAAAGTTAAGATTAGGAGCTTAAAATCAATTATGAAATTAAAAAAAGACATTATTAAGAGATTGAAAGTTAGAATTATGAGATTAAAATCAATTATGAGATTAAAAAAGACATAAAAAGTCAAAACTGTGAGCTAAAAAGTGAGGTAGAGGTACAAAAGAGAAAAATTATGAAATAAAAAGTATTTATTATGGGATAGCCTAAAAAATTACTGATAAAACAATTATGTGATAAAAAGTAATATAAAGTCAAAATGATATGATAAAAAATACAAGATAAAAATGATAACTTTTCATCTGATCATTCTGATTTATCATGAGGATACAGGTTGACTTCGGTTTGAGGGTTTGGACTCTCCGATGGATATAGATTGTTTAAGAACGTCCCCTGACTTTTATCTACCAATTTTCATTCAAACCGTTTTAGCCTTCCAAATGAATTGTGTAAACATTTGATCTAAACTTAAAAAAACAAAACAAAAACTGTTAGGCATCAGGTTTGCCAACATATTTCAGCACCCTCATCCTGCCCAACCAGTAAAAAAATGAGGCTCCTCAACTATGCAAGTTCATGTGCATTATAGATTAGGCTTAACCAGTTTGTTTAAGGGACGGACCAGTTTTTATTCCCAGGTATCGAGCTTCTTCATACAAAGTTAAGTCAGTGATTAACGACACAATACAATTCAGCTCTCAGTTTACACTGTTTCACATCCTTCATCCCTTTTCTTTTCAACTTGTATCACCTCATTCATACTTTGATTTAATTAACTTTTAAATCCCATTAATATTAATTAGACCCTTTCCCACATTTCCAACTCTTCACATTTCATCATTTGCTTCTATCATAGAAATTAAAATATTATAAAATAAAATATTCCACATCTTTCATACATTATTGCTATTATTCAACTTTAAAAGCCAGAAATGCAGTTTAGTTTTTTTTTTTCTGCCACATCTGCTGAGTTACATGATGACAAATGCTGATACATTTTTAAACAATCACTATGAAAACTCTCCCTATGGAAAACATTTCTGGGAAACCACAAACAAAATAACATTTATCTCCATTGTATCTCAAAATGTTGGCAAATTAAACCAAATTTTTCTTGACAGCAACTGACTTAAGTGAGAAAACATGTATTTTGTAATTTCTGTAAACTGACTTTTTACACTTATGTGCTCTGTGAGTGTAACTGCTTAAAAACTTGTTCCAAATGGAATGAATATTTCCAACTTTGCTGTTTGAAATGTAAATTTAATCTTGTGAGTATCAGTGATACTGCAGAGGTGACGACACTGAAAGTGAGGGTGTTTTCTGGGTACACAGAATGGCTTTGTCTTTCATTCCTGTTTTTGAAAACCTCTGTGGTATCTGGTCACCCATACTGGTTTGGGGACCTACAATTAAAACAACACAATGAAGAGGATACTCAGTCATTCACAGCCCGTGTTGCAGCCTGTGGTTGGAGTCTGCAGCCGCAGTGCATCTGGAAGAACTCCCCTCATCCAATCAGCCGAGGGCAAACATGAGTCACTTCCTCGTGTTTGCTCCCTTATTTGGCAGGAAGGGGCTGTCCTCACACAACAAGGGAGGAAAATGGTGGAGAGGAAAGTCAGACGGCTTCAGTAGACAGAGGGACACCAACAGCTTTATCTCTGGTGAGTAAACATCTGTTATTTTAGTGCTTTGTAATCTATGATCTGAAGGATGTTTGAACACTGTGTGATAGCTGAGTCAGCTAGGACTGGAGAAATGAAACTCAAAGATGAATGATTCATGTGTGTGTGTGTGTGGCTAGGAATCAGGAAATAAGAGAAACAGGCTTGAACACATGCAAAGTATCACACCCTAAGCTAAAGTTAAAGAAGCTAAATAGCCACTGGACATTATAGGAACTATAAAAGATGACATATGAGAGGTCATGACCTGTAACTATTTGTTTATTTCCAGTCTTTCTTGTGTTACTACAAAGACACACCCACTGTTGTCCCGGAGTTATTTTTCCAGCAGGACAGCATTGACAGGGATGATTAATACCAAAACTATGAGTAGGATGCATCACAGTTGGATTTTGGATCTGTGGTCTCAGAAACTAATGACAGACTTCTGGTATGTCATCTTTAATACGGCGCTTAAGTGCCTTGTTAAAAACAATGAGAACACAGGACTTGCATCATGTTTGCCTAATTCTTAAAACATTATGCAAGTTCACAAAACAAGTTTCCTATTTAGCTGCAAGAACTTTTTGATTAATTGGTCAATAAATTAAAAGGTAACTTTTCTGATGAGTTTGCTGGTCTTTTTAATCTTCTATAATATTAAACTAAATATTGTTGAGTTTAAGTGTTTAGTGTGAGAACAATGGTAATAAATAATGAAAATATTCATTACTTCTGCCTTAGTTTCCTTCTTTGCTCACATGTTGAAGCTCTGTGTGTCACTGCAGACAACACAAGCCCTCATGGCGACCTGTTGTTAGTAACATTAGAGTGTAAGATTACACCTTCCACAATTTGGTGAACGTGCAGCAGCTGCTGACAAGTGGGCTATTGTAGTAGTAACCTGAGAGTCAGCAGGGAGCTTAGTTTTGGGGGTACTGCAAGAAGAAGCAATATTTGAGACTTTCTGTGACCAATCATAAAGTTAAGAGCTTTTGGATTGTGGTCTGAATCTGAAGCTAAGAACATGTGGTGTTTTTTGTTTTTCTTTATCTCTCCAGCCTCCAGACTCGCTCTTTGTGAACCTTAACGTGGCAGCAGAGAAAACGACGTGATGGCTGATGCACAAAAGATCAAGAAAACTGTGGTCACGACGCTCACCTACTTGGAGAAGTTGTCCTCCTTCGCCTCCTCCATCGACCCCATCTTTGGCATAGTCTCCTCCCTGGTTGGGGTGGCTCGCAAGGGCCTGGCTGATGACAAGACCCACCCCCTGGACAAGGACTTCCAGGAGGTCAACAGCAAACTGCAGAGCATCTCCGAAAAGAACCACCAATGCCTGAAGACGATCCGCATCAACGAGGTGAACGAAACCTACGGCAAGTACGAGGAGTACATCAAGCACCAGTACGCCGCGTTCAACTCCATGGTGGCGAAGGTGAAGAAAGATCCGTCCAACACCGAGAACTACATGGAAGAGTATGAGAGGATTTATGAGAGAGACAAGAGTGATATGAGCCTGGACGTGTACTACCGCGGCGTGATGGGGACCAATATGCTGTTTGGAAGAACGCTGCTGAAGGTGTACTTGGACGACTGCAACGGCGACCGTGAGATCATGGAGCGCCGCTGTTCACACATCGCCCACCTGTTCCACATAGGCCTCATCGCCCTCATGGCCTACACGGCCGTCACGGAGGACGACGAGGACGAGGTGCGGGAGAAGTGGTCCAAGCGGGTGGAGGACATCCAGAGGAAGTTGCAGGAGGCGCTCAGTCAGTGCAAAGACAGTTCGTCCTAAACACGGTCCAGCATAGAGAAAGAGAGAGAGAGATGACATCCTCTGGGTTTGGTGGCAACAACACTGGGAACAAACTGGACTCTCAGCTGTGGACCAACGGAAAAATACAAATTATGTTATAATATACATATATATAAATAAAACCAAAGCCATGTTGTGTACACGTGAGCTACACTTGATAATCTTATTGCTACATTTTAGTTATTTTATCAATATTGTGTGCTATTTTTTTGTTTCAAAGAGACCACTATGTTTGAGCTGCTTTGTGTTAAAGTACATGTCCATATATGCTGAAGTTTTGTACTATCTCTTCAATTAAAATGTATGAAATGGTTGTATATTTGTGAAATCCGTTTCATCTCCACTGGAACCAACAATTTACACATTCAAGCAGTCATAGGATCACACCGGGGCAGGTAGAACAACGGAAGCAAGTAAACACAGAGGAAACAGACCCCTCAGGTGCAATTTCTTCTCTTTGTTCTGTCTTTGACCCGGGCCATGTTGTGTGCTTGCACGCTTAAACCACACACAGACATATAAAGAAATCTACAAAGAAATTAAAATAAAATGCTCTCCCTTTTGAATTTGGTCTCCTGCTTCATCTATGGGTCTCTCAAGTAGTATGGAAACTTCTCCAACTCATCCTTTTTGTACCCAGAGCTAGAAAAAAAATGACTGTTTATATGGTTTTAGCCGCAGCAAAACACTGCAAATATCCTTCAGAAAAACCTTTGAAAAAAACAGTTCCAGCAGGGACCAACTTGGGCAACTGTTAGAGGACAGAGCAAGAAGAAACAAGTAATTTCAGGACATCAACGTGCACTATGGGACTTTGTAATGACCCTTTTTATTGTATTTCACTGTAATTAATCAACGGTAAAAGGACTGCATTTACTGTATATAGCACTCGCCTACTTAATGGAAAAGCCTTTTATGTGGACAGCAGACGATCGATCCAACTCTCTCATCTGTCAGGTAAAAAAAACAACCCTCCAGCTGATTAGCTTAGCTTAGCATAAAGACTGTACACAGAGGGAAACAGCTAGCCTGGCTCTGTCAGCAGTGCCAAAATTTGCTTTTAAATACCCCCAATGCATACTAATTAATTATTAAAAAGTTTTATCTTGTAAAAATGACAGTTCATCTTTTAAGAGGCTTCTTGGCTGGTAACTTCTTGGAGTCTCTGAAAACAGCAAATTGTCATGTTTACACTTTATCACTGGGTGAGCTGACTGACAACTGGTGGACAGACCAAAGCTAGCATGTATAAGACTTTTTTCCCCCTTTCTTTTAAATAAAAAATGCTGAAATATAAAGAACACATCCTGGCAGGACGTATGTTCACTCAAGCAAAAGTAGTAAGCAAAAAAGTAAGGAAAAATAAGCAAAATTAAATTACATAAAAATAAATAAATGTCAAAAAAACAAGAAAAAATAGAGTAATTAATAGCCAAAAGATAATATTTTTTTTAGAAAAAATTAATGAATAAAAACAGAAATAAATGTGAAAAAAAATTAAAATGCTTTTTTAAAAATATACTTCCACATTTATTTATTTCCAGATTGTTAAAATTGTGCAAGTTGTTGTTTTTTTATTTCTCCTAATATTTCCACATTTTTATTTACTTATTTACTTTAAACGTTTATCTTTATTCTTTTATTTATCCCTCTAAAATTATTTTTTTCCTTTGCAGATTATTTTTAAAAGGCCCCACGGTGTAGCTTCATAGTAAAATAACAATTACGAGGGGGAAAAAACACTCACAAACAATCATTAATTGGTTAAATATGCCCGTGATGCCTCTGTAATTACATACTATTTCAATGTACAATTAATTTTACAAAACGGCTCTTATTTTAAGGTAAACTACCGAGTAAATGCATGCAGTTTAGAGATCCTGACAGCTGCAGTTCAGTGTTGTGAGTCCCCCTCACCGCCAGAGTTCTCTGTTGTCCGACCGGAGCTGCTGCACTGAAACGTAACGCGACTCCTCTGTTTGTCTGCAGACCTGCCCAAACTTACAGGCCTGCTACCGCTTCAACACAAATATTTGCCCTGGAAATCTACCTGGAGCGGTCACCTGTCTGCGGACTGTCACATTTAACACAGTGAAACTCGACGAGAGCTGAGAAAAACTCCGTAACGTCTGTTTGAGGAAAAGTCGCGTCGCTTTCGGTGAGTTTCAGCTGCTCAACGAGCGGAAAAGATGATGATGAGTGTAGCATCCCGGCTACAGCTGCTGATTCAGGTCAAAAAAGTTGATCGTAATGTTTGTGAACAAGAAGATAAATCAGCACTGATTTAATCCATCGGCACGGGGTGTAAAATAAAATATAATATATAATATAGTTTGTGTAATAACTGTCTAAAGACAACAGAGTGTTTGGTTTCCGGGGCGTGACCCCCCTCTGAACTCAACAAGTTGATTTCTGAACTGACTGAAGGATATTCAGGTTTGACTCTTTTATTCGACTCTAATTTGTTTATTTTTCTGTTTAACTTTGTTGATTTTTGTACAACACATACAGCCAGCGTGTTTCTTTAAAACTGGGTAAAACTGAAGCCTGTGCTGTGTTGGAGATATCTGCAAAATATTATAAAACGATCATTAGGCATGATTAAAGCTGCTATGAACCTCTATAACACAGTATCTTATAACCACAGTTATGAAGCAAAAGTTATACTTTTAATATATATTTGTAATGTATTATAGCCATTTGTACTTCAAACGTTGTGTGGTCCAGTTCTAAAAGTAATAATTGATATTTGACCAACAATATCATGATATGAGATCGATATCATAATTATAGAATGAGTGTTGTCTTTTCCTGGTTTTAAATAATAATAATTAGGGCTCCACAATTAACTGCAATATTATAAAAACTGCAATATGGTCAAGTGCAATATCTAAATTGCAGAACCAGAACTAAACTGCTTTTCTTTTTTTTTTTTCGAAAGAGGAAAAATGTGCAGAAAAACTGCATCATAACAAGATACTGAAGTGCTGCAGAGATGCCGTGGCCTAAAATTCTTGTTATCCAGATGTAAGAAAAATGTGTTTTTTGGTACAGATCTCAATAAATGTTAATCATCTCGATTTTTACAGGGTTTTTCTTCAGTAAAAATGAAAATTTTAATGCAAAAATGATAATTCCCTCTAATCATTTGGCATATTACAATGGCAATTTCAGTTAAAGTAATTGAAATATAACTCCATGTTGGAACAGCCAGCAACGACACATCTTAGGATCTCAGCGAGTGGGAATGGACATAAGGAACTAAAGTTTGGCCTCTCAGGGCTTTGTAAATAAGCAATAATATCTTCAAATCGATTCTAAAAGCATCAGGTAACCAGTGTAAGGAAGCCAGAATATGTGAGATGTGGTTATGTGTCTTGGATCGAGTAAAAATCCTGAGTTTTGAATGAGCTGGAGACGGGCGAGGGACTTTTTACTCATCTAAGCAACTCATCACAAAAGAATGATCAGTGTCTCTGAGTTATTGATTTCACATGTTCCGTTTAACCTACGGTTTTGATCAAATTCTGTATTGTTGGGTTATTGAATGGAATAGAAACTGATATTTAAAAGTCTTGATGATTGATATCTTCTTATCAGAATTTAGCTGTGTAAAAATGTCAACTGCTATTATGTCTCCATATGAGGTGGACAAGCATGTAAAAGGAGAAGAGTATTGGACCTAACACTGAGCCCTGAGGCACCCCACAGTGGACACCTGTTGCAGCTGACCTTTTAAAGGCTGCGTTGTTTTCAAAGCTGTTCTCTTATTTGCCTTTACACACTTAGTCATTACATCCACAACATTACTGATGATTATTTAACAAAAACATAATCGTTATTGTCACTGTGTTAGAGATGCAACAATGTAATTTTCTCTCTAGTCTGACCCGCCAATTCTGATTTTCTCTCTCTCTAAGAACTATAATTGACAGCATACACAAACATTTTTGTAACTTTCCTTTTTTTGGAAAATTAAATTGTATGTTCATATTAAGACACTGACTATTAAATAACTTTAAATAGATTTTCTCAGGTTACTGCCAGGCCTTGTCCTCTTTTCTCTCCTCTCTCTTCCTGTCTTCTCTCACATTTTCTTGTCCTCTCTACTCCTACTCCTCTATTTCTCCCTTTCTTCTCTCCCTAACTCTTCTCTTTATCCTGTTCTTGAAGTCTAGCGCTCCTCTTAAGACTTGTGTGCGTGACTTGAACCATCGTGCAGCTCATTTGTGTGAGCTGGACCGGCACAGAATCAGATATATCTGACATTGATCCACCGGTCACCAGTCATGACTCATCAAGCTGAACACCGGCTGATTCTGGTCACAGGTCGATGGATCAGTGCATCTTTAGTGTACCAGCACCCATCTCTACAATATTATCCCAATATAGACAAATATCAATATTGAGATATTTGTTTTTGTCCATATCCCCAACCCGTACTTCAAATCACCTGTTTGTCTGACCCAACTGTCCAACAGAGTGGCTTAATCCTCAGATTTGAGAAGCAGAAACTTGACAACATTTTGCATTTTTCTTGAAATATGACTTATCAAAACTTCTCCAGTCAAACAATTCCTGCATTCAATCCTTTCTGTACCCAGGACCTGAAAAAAAATGAGTATTTGTATGGTTTTGCTTGCAACCAATCACTGGAAGTGTTCTTTGATTGAATGCAATGTGTGATTGGAACAAAACCTTTGAAAGTATGTCTATACTACATGTGTGTGATGTAAAAAAAAAAAAAATGCATAAAATATGGAAGGATTATTTCAGGGATAAAGTGGGGGGAAAAAGTACTCTCTTGGTATTGGCATCACTTTAAGGCCATATCAAAGTAACATCACATTACTAGTATTTTGTTATCGAGTTAAGTTATTGTGATTTTTGTTTTGTCAGAATTGTCCAGCTTTAACCTCGACATAAATAAGATGGTTGTCAGTCTTATCAGCATGAAGTTGTTTATGTTTACTCCCCCCACCGTGATCTTCTGTTTCAGGGATGCCTCTCCACAGCATTTGGCCCTCGTGTAGCATGATTCTTCAGGACTGAGAAAAAGTCGACAGCATGGGCAACGAGGACAGCCTCGAGGATGTGTTTGTTGCTGTCATTCGCCCGAAGAGCCAAGTCAGCCTGAGCTCAAAGGAGTACAGAGCCAAAGCCTATGAGGTAAACGAGTCCGACAAACAGGCCGCCTGCAGCCGAGGACATCTAAACAGATTTTCAACCAATTAACCACTTTTCCAGTCTGTTTTTTTCCCCTTAACTGAGTTTCCATGTCTCGTTTGGTTCCTGTAAAGATCCTGCTGATTGAAGTGCCTTTGGAGGGGAAGGAGAAGAAAAGAAAGAAAGTTCTCCTGGCAACAAAGATCCAAGCAGGAGGAGATAAATCCAAATCCATATTGGATTATGTCGATGAAACAATCAGACCCATATCCAACAACCAAGGCTTCATAGGTGAGTGTGACACTTACACTCATGAACACTTCTGATCTTATGAATGAATGAACAGGCAGCACGGCGGTGCAGTGATTAACACTGTTGCCTCACAGCAAGAGGATTTCTTTTCACTTTGTGTAAAACCTGCTGGCAGTTTGGAGTTTGCATGTTCTCCCCCACGTTCGTGTGGGTGTTCCCCAGGTGCTACTTCCTCCCACAGTTCAAAGACGTGCAATTGCTGTAAATGTGAATGTGAGTGTGAATGTTTGTTTTTAACTCTACGTGTCAGACCTGTGATGAACTGGCGACCTGGTCAGGGTGTCAGCTGAGATCGCTCCAGCCCTCTGCAACCCTGCAAAGGATTCGTGGTTTTAGATAATAGATGAATGAATGAGTTGAAGACAAATTATTTGTTTCTGCTGCAGATTTACCTTGCTGCTCCTCTTAGATACATCATAATCGTCCCTTGAAAGATTAAGTCTTGATGTAGACAAGTCAATAAAAAGAAATTTAAAGGCCAATTCTCAACATTATGATCGTCTGGAACAATTTTGTAAGATCTTTTATGCTTGTATGCCAGCATTTGGAGGCATTTTGGTTTCCTGTATGAGTATGAAAGTCTCAACCTCTGGCACTGTCCCAAAGTGGCAGCCCTCCAGAGTCGCTCTGTGTTGTTTTGTGTCATTGTTTTCCTTTTTTCAATCTTTTACATATATTTCTTAATAATCAAAGTAGCATGTTACATCTTTGGCTAGTTGTAGTTGTGGTTTCAACAATATTACACTTAATATTTTGCAATATTACTTTGAACTTTTCCATCATTTTTATTATCATGTACAATATTAGGTCTATTTTAATTATTTTAGCTTTTTTTTTTTACTTACGTTACTTATATTGTTATTATATTAGGCACTATTGTTTTGCACTCACTCTTTATACTCTATATTTTGTTTCACTCTATATTTTATACTCTATTGTTTTTATTCTATGCTGCTGTAATTCTGGCACAAGAATTTCCTTTGGGATTAATGAAGTTCTCTCTTATTCTATCTTATCTTAATTATGGATGATTACAAATAAGTTGTTTTAAAAGTAGTAAGTAGTCACACGGTGAGGAAAAAAGTCAATCTTCTATTGAAAGAAAAACATTTTATGTATCAAGATGCAATGATAATTGTTTTATAACTACATCATAGCCCTTTGAGTCAGAATCACATTGAATTGTGAGCTGCCTAGAGATTCCCACCCAGAGTGTACCCCACCTCTCGCCCAATGTCAGCTGGGATCGGCTCCAGCCCCCAGAGAAACCTCCAAAAGGTTAAGCGGTTGTAGATGATGGATGAATGAATGAATGAGTTCAAGATATCTTCTTTGACTTATCTTGCAAACCTCTGGGGTGTTTCTGATCTCTCAGGTTGGGAACCACTGATCTAAACACAGTTTTGGGTTTCAGGGAAGCGTGTGGTGCATATGAAGAAATTCCCCCTGGATGGAGACAATGAAGGGAAAGAGGCCTCGCTTTTTGTTGTGCCAGTCAGTGTTAAAGGTGAGAAGAAAAAAAAAACAAACAAAGCACGTGTCTTATTAAATTCAAATATTGTTCACACTGTACATGCTATAATTTAATAAATATTTCTGAACAGACAACAGCAAGCCCGTCTACAGCGCCGGCAGCCCGAGCTTCTACTGCTTCCAGGACATCATGCGGGTGTGCAGTGAGACCAGCGCTCACTTCTGCTCCATCACCTCCAAGATGCTTCTGGCCTTAGACAAGTGAGGATACATCTGAAAGCGTGGTCTTCTTGTATGAGGCCTTTAGGGTAAACGAGCTGTAACTTTTCCCCTTTGACCTCCACAGATGGTTAGCAGAGCAGCACACCGTGCCCCACGCCATCCCCGCTCTGTTCAGACCGGCACCCGTGGAGCGGGTGAAGACCAACGTCAGCAACCCGGCCTACAGCAGCGAGGGCAAGCTGAGTGACGAGGGTCTGCACATGGGCTACACTGCCCTGGAGATCAAGAGCAAGATGATGTCCCTGGAGAAGGCAGACATGTGCATCCTCAACCCGCTTTACGGCTCTGATCTGCAGTACACCAACCGGGTGAGTCAGCTTTTTTGGGGGACAAATGAATGGGGAATGGAAATATTTGTCTAACCCCACCTATGACATTCCTGCCTGTCCTACATTTTGTTTGTAGGTGGACAAAGTTATCATCAACCCGTACTTCGGGCTCGGGGCGCCCGACTACTCCAAGATCCAGATCCCGAAGAGGGAGAAGTGGCAACATGGTCCTAACTGTGTGACAGAAGACAAGTGAGGAATTATTCTTACGTGAACCACATCATGATTACTGAGATCTGCTGCTCCTGTTTGGCCTTATTCAGCCCAAATCTGTTTTGTTTTTTTTGGCATATCCAAAAGTACAGATTGTAACCAAATTAATTTAGAAGGTCTGGACAGATAAAAACCCCTCACATGAAATCAAATGCAAATGCAAATTGGATCCAAGTCACGTTTGGAGGTGGTTTGAGATATGATTCCAATAGGATTTTTACAGATGTGTCTCAGTCTGAATGCTCAGATTGGATTTCAAAGTGTCTTTTGTGTCACTCGCAACATGACATGCAACGCAACACACAATGCTGACGTCAAATCCAGTGTGAAGGAACATTGTCAGAAAAATACTGTGTGTATTAATAGCCATCTGAAGACAGTGAATACATTCTTCAGTAACCAAATTGTATTTTTAATGCAGCTGAAATGTGAGGCACTCTGTTCCATGTGTTCTGAACATTGCACATTATGCCACAAAACATGACAACAACAAACTAAATGCATTAACTTTTCAGACTGATCAAAATCACAGAGTGCACAGGTAAATGACATTGTTTTCCCGGAGCTGACGTTAGCTGTCACACAGTGCGGTTAAAGTTAGCAGTGTTTGCAGCTGCAGCTGCAGGTTAACGTCCTGTAGCCTGCTGCGTCCACTTGCGTGTGGTCAGCGTGGTTACACACTGAGAGGTTATATTAGTTCAGCCTACGCACAACCTTACTTTCATTTTCTAAATCAAAATCAAAATACTGACAAACACTACTTGTAGAAAGATGCCACCTGTCTCACTGTGCTGCTAACAACAACATACAGACATGACTGAGGGGGGAGAGGAGGTCCACCGGTGCTGCAGCCCTGATGAGTGGCGGGCGGCTACATAACACCTTAAAGGAAACAGTTAACTGATGTTGTACATTAATGAAATGTTAACAAATAGTTTAACCGACTAGTATTTCTGGTGCCGACTAGTGAGGGAGGTGACTTTTAATCGACTAGACAACTAACTGCGTACATCCATAATCAGAGCATCTGTGCAGTATCCATGCTACTGCTAGCAGGGCGGTATGGAAGACAACCAGCCTCCTCTGTTGCTGAGTTTGTCGGGTGCATCAGAAAATTTCTTCACTTCAACTCGACAGTGCAGTTGCTTGGAAAGCGAGATGATGATGGACGTCCATTCCTCACACTTCCACAATGGAAAGCCAGTGTACCTTGTACATACTAGTTACTGACGCCCGTATTGTTAGTAACTCAAGCAGATTTGTTGGTGATGTCTGGACACAAAAATCTGATCACTTTCAAATGACAGTGCAACAAACCCAAATTGTCCGTTACACTATATTAATGTTCTCTCCAGGGAGCGCCAGTGGGTGGACGACTTCCCCCTCCATCGCAGTGCCTGTGAAGGAGATACAGAGCTGCTTTCTAAGCTTCTGGACAGTGGTTTTTCAGTCAAACAGCTGGACAGCGACCACTGGGCTCCCATTCACTACGCCTGCTGGTGAGTCTGATGCTTATCTCACAGCCTGAGAGATTCTGAAGTATCAAGAAGTTCTCATTCTGTTGGACTTTGGTTTGTCTTGTGAATGAGTTGTGGTTAAGATTTGTTTGGTTCCATCCAGGCACGGTAAAGTGGAGGCGACCAAGCTGTTACTGGAGAAAGGAAACTGTAATCCAAACTTGCTCAACGGCCAGCTCAGCTCCCCTCTGCACTTTGCAGCCAGAGGAGGCCACGCGGAGATAGTGCAACTTCTGCTGCAACACCCTGAGATCGACCGGGTACGAAACTTCAAGTTATAAAATGATTTTGGATTCACCTTCCATTAGGAACGATGCAGATTTATACACGAGTAAAGCATCAAAAAAAGCAGTGAGGTATCAAAAAAAGTTAGCATGCAATGTTTTATCTTGTGTTGAGTTAGTAGGGAAACATTTTGACTGTATGCATTAAGTTTTTTTCCTTAAACTGAATCTGAATATCTTTTTTTTTTTGTAAATTGATAAAAAAAAAAAAAGATCAACAGGAGGCGTTTTATCAATATTGATATGTGTTTGCTTTATTTTAGATAAAGCATTTATGTATTATGATGCACACAACAATTATAGAGGTAGACAATAGCAGTTAAATATCGACATTTACTTTCCCACCAACAGCACATAGAAGACCAGCAGAAGAGATCTCCTCTGCAAGTGTGTGAGGAGAACAAGCAGAACGAATGGGAGGAGACAGTGAAGCTTCTGCAGCAAACCACCAGCAAACCTGTGAGTCACATATCACACGTTAACCTAATTACTGTGCTTGTAATGCAACAATGACACCAGCCGCACATCAGCATATACCAGAGTATTCATGCTGTTGTTGATCTCACACAGTTTCACACAGTGATATTTTCACCTCTTTACCCTCCTATCAGACAGACTTTTCTGATTGTTATATGAGTCAAATATCGCTCTTTCCAAACCAATCAAACTCAGTAATTGTACCTCACAGAACATGATCAATGCTGGTCTGCTGCTGCCTCGATCAGTTTGCTTATTTGTGTTATTGTGTGACTTCTGTGTTTTAAAAGGTTAGTTTGGACCAAAGTCACACAATAAAGTGATGAATATACAGTATATACTTTTTTCTGCAGTTAAGTCTGCTGATCACTAGATGGTGCTATATCCTCAAGTATAGTCCAACGTGTCCTGCAGATTTTTTTTCACATTAATTTTGTGTTTTAATAACAAAGGAACTAAGCAGCTTCACTCGGTTTTGTTTATGATATGTATGTATGTATGTCTGTTCCACAGTATGAGAAGGTGCGTATCTACCGCATGGACGGCTCGTATCGCTCTGTGGAGCTAAAGCACGGCAACAACACGACGGTGCAGCAGATCATGGAGGGCATGCGTCTCTCGCAGGAGACCCAGCAGTACTTTACCATCTGGATCTGCTCTGA
>JAJHUR010110977.1:0-11141 GCA_027495735.1 Lutjanus campechanus | reverse complement strand
AATATACTGAAGGGAGTGGTTCCTGCAGCCCAACAGTTACAAGTCAGGGATACATGTCAGGTAGTCACATGTAGAACTATGAAGGTTAGATTGTTAAACTATATTGTGTTTAATGCAGCTATTACCTGGATGGATGTGGAGGAGGCTTAATACAGAATTTGATGCATAATTTATGAGTTAGTAAGGAAATTAAAAATGAAGACAATCTGCTGAGTTGTGAATTAAAATAAAGGGATTGTCCTGACAGTGGCACAGTCACTCAAATGCATCAAATCATGCAAACTCATGAACTGTGAATAGAAACCAACAGGTTAGTGCCCCGACTCAGCTCAGAGGAATTACAATTAACAGGATACAAGGAGATTTATTTATCATTTAGAACAAGGCGGCACAACGATATTTCAACATATTTCCCTCTTTGATTGACTGATTGGACTGGTTGAAGAGATTAAATAAAAATACAGGAGGAGTGCTGAGGACAAGGGAAGAAGCTGCGCTTCAGTCTGATGGTGCAGCAGCGGATACTTCTGTATCTCCTGCAAGATGGCGGCAGGGTGAACAGGCTGTGACTGTGGTGGGTGTCGTCTCTCAGTATCCTCTGGGATCTGTGCAGCATCGTACTGCGACTTTAAAATGATCATATTTTAACAAAAATGATTGTACACACAACCCAGGAAGGGGACAGGATGCTATACCGACTGGCAAAATTATGTCATGTGCATCATGTCACAGGGAGGCTCGGACATCTAAACAAGATGGCAACGTTTCATTGCTTCAGACGGAATCGATCGCAGCTCATCACACAACCGTCAAAATAAAAGCCCCAGACAAGGTTTTGTTGCAGATTCATGGAAATGTCAAAATTATCGTACATTTGGCCTTTTTTTTTAATTGTTGATCATATAGTAGGGTGGTAGTAGTGTGTTGTAGTATTTGGATTAGTTTTGGTCTCAAAACTTCTTACTCGCTTCATATATCAGTCTCAGACAAAAACTTCTTTCTTCAAATGCAACCAATTTTTACTCAATTCTAACATTAACTCATTTATAATTTGAAATTCTTGTCACTGTTAACGGCTGTCACTCTATTGTTAGGGGTTCTTCATGCCCTCCAAGAAAGTGGATGAAGGAGACTGGAGCTGACTGAGAAGAGGTGTCAGCCAAATCTTTTCTTGGGAAAATTGTCTCCGTAAACGGTACTGTACTATAAAACGGTATCTGAAAGGACTTAGAAAGGAAAGGAAGCATAAAGAAAGGTAAGTGTAAATGATGCTAGCAAAGTTAGCTCATTAAAATCGGAAATAAGTCTATGCCTCTGTACCAAAACAATTCAGAAATCTCTTTTCCCTTCACCCAAAGAGATTTAGTGAATATCAGCCATACATTCAAGGCTCTACCATCAGTTGCATGCCCGCAATTTATCCCCCAACGTTGGGGAAATTTAATATATAATACTGGGCCAATAATATTTAGCAACCGATACACATCTGTCTGGCTCCAATAACATTAAACACAGCTGGAACCTCTTCCATTATGCAGTCACTCAAATGTTGGATTAATAAACCATAAACCATAAACTTCTCTTACCAGGAACACCACTGGACATTTACTAATGTATAAACAAACAAAAAACCCAGTGTGAATCAATTTATTTTCATTTGAATTTGAAAATTATTGGAGAACCACAGAGCACACTACTGGGGGCCAGATTTGGCCCACGAGCTGGAAGTATGTATTCACTATATTGTTAAATGCGGGCTGCAGTCAGAAACAAAACATGGATTTGCCAAGTATCAATGGAAATCAAACATTTGATGAGTAAGAAGGTGGGGGACGTATAGAATGGACCGTCTGTCTCGTGCGAGAGGAGAAGAAGCAGAGACAGGAAATAGAAAACAGAGTTGGAGAGGAGTGCTCCCATTATGTGTGTGTCTTTGTTCTGGCACCTTTTGTGCTAACTTGTTGTGGTTGGTGGTCTTCACACCACTGTGTCACTGTCCACTCACACACACAGAAACACACACAATACACTCTCTCACAGAGAAATGATAGCTGACTTATTATGGACTTACACAGACAAAAGACCGTCTGTAATCCCACCCCTGAGAGCGGAGATAGTGGGCTCCATGCTAACACTTTAGCATGCACTGTGCCGAGCGATAGCAGGCTGCGTTTACACACATTCAACACTTTAGTCCAGAACTAGATTTCTCAACAGTTTGGTATGAAAATGGGTGTTGGTTCATTGTTATGATTTGTTTGTCTCTTTTAACTTTCCTCTACTACAAACATCACATTTAAATTCCTCAACGTTCCTTTTCAGGCATCACATACAGCAAATTTCTCTTGGTGTTTTGGTGCATAACATTTAATATATTTAACAAAATGAAAAAGATAAAAAGCAACTGCCAGTCAAAAAGTGTAAATAAAAAATCCTCCTTTCCTCTAGCTCAGCCATCAGGCAAAAACTTCCAGTTTTCTGCAAATAAAATTCTTAAGTACAGATTTCCATAAAATCTACTGAGCATCTTTATGCTCCCCAGAGGATAAACCCTTCCCATTTTGGACATGATAATAGCACCACCCTTTACCACTAATACCACTGCACTTTACTGCCACCCACAGGCCAGATTGTATACTGTTATAAAATGTAACAACTCTTTCAGGGCATGACCAACATGACAACTTATATCAGCGCATAATACCATAGTGTACATTAACATTTGAGTATAAAGGTCGTATTATTTACAGCACAATTTTAAAAACACTACACACAATTCAGCCAACCACACACACAAGCAGCTGAACACTTCAGATCCTTTGCAAAATGAAACACTTCATTCAAAACTATACAATAATTAATTAAAAATGAGTTTTGTACTTTTTTAAATGAAATAGTCTGGGTTCTTTAGATATATTCTCAGGTTGAAGTACATGAATATATGGATAAAACACAACACAATAAACGATGCTGCACACTTTTGTCTCTCCACCTTGTAAAATCAGTCAGTACATCCATGCATTTCCAAAGTTTGCACTTTATACTGAAAATCAGAACTGAACTGAAGACGGCGAACTATGCCTGGGCAGGACGAAGCAAGAGGACACTGGTGGAGGCTTGTAGCTTTCCTGACGTGCAAATCGGTCGTCTGACTTGAGCAAAAGACTAATCAGTATATTACGTATAAACAGCAACAATGTCTGTGGAGATAAAAAAGAAAGCATGAATTACACTCAGGCTCTGAGCTACAATGTACTGATTTTAGAGAAAAGTTGTGTTTTTTCACCTGTGCTCATGTCGAAACATCCAAATTACTGTTGCAGCAGCAGATCTGCTGAGGTTGGACTGAAATCTGTCCAGCCTCTGTCAGTGTCAACCCAAAGTTTACAACATGTTCAACCAATGTTGCTCGAATTGCATCTGATAAATTTGGTCCTCGTCTTCTTCGTACACATCCTCCACTTGTGTTGAAGACAGGTACGCTCACCTGTTAACGTTTTACAGCTCTCATACCTGATTTGTGAGTTTACAATTAAGCAGTTAAGTGTCTGTACACCTGAAAGCTGTGTTTGATTCACTGTTCGAATTGTGTTGTATTTTGAAAGGCGGTGCTTTTGGAAGGGCAAAGACACCAACACTGTGTTCACTGATTTACAAAGAGTGTGAGGTTGACAACATGCTTATTGTCACCACATCTGGGCTGAGGTTTTGCTCCTTGAGTGTCAGGTTTCACTAACTGTGTGTTATTTTTAATTTTAGTGTGTAAGAAATCGTAAAAAAAACTCTAACATCTTCTCTGTTGGTGTTAACCTGAAAGCTTCTTTTACTCAACTCCTCACTCGGGCTTCCAACATCACCACCTGCCCCGAGGTAAACGGAGATGTCACTTATTGCATTGTCCATCTGTATCATCACAATTTATATCTTTTAACACACTTGACAAAGAGTGCATTATTTTATTGTGTGTGTGTGTCTGTGTGTGTGTGTGATGCCCTCCCTGTGGGCCATATAGCTTAGTATGATTAATAGGCCTTTAAGTGTGATGAAGTGACTTTTGCCATTTACTCATATAGAAGCTGTCATCTGAGTGTGAGTGTGTGTGTGTGTGTGTGTGTGTGTGTGTGTGTGTAGGTATGTGTGTGTGTGTGTCACTTCTGAATGGTTATGGCTGTAGGCAGAAGTTATGCATGCCACTTACGACCTCTGACTATGACTAAAAGATCGTCACTCACTGACACACACACACACGTACAATAGCTCACATTCTCAAACACGGATTGATACACTCCAGCACGTGAACACACTGACAAAGACTCTGAAGCCACCTATGTAACATCCACACACACACACACGCACACACACGTGTTGAGGGTGTCAGTGGTAGGTGTCGCTGGGCAGATAATGGCGAGGTGACGGGTCAGGAGCTTGACGGAGGGTTCGAGAGTTAAGAGGTTCAGTGGGGGGACAGCACTTTGGCTGATTGGTTATGGTCCCATGGGATGGGGGGAGGCACAGAGACATGACATCATACTGTCCTGAGAGAGGGGAAGAGAGGGAGTGGGAGATAAAGAGAAGGGTGAAGGTCACAGGGTCATAAAAAGGAGCAGCGGGCAGTGACAACAACACCATCTGCATGAGGTCAACATCTCATTATCATCAAGCATCCCGATGAAATTTACTATGAAGCGCTTTTTAGCCTCTGTTAGGAAAAGTTCATTACTTAAGGTAATCAATGATTTTTAAGTGCTACACTTTAACTCTATCCCACTGAGTTTCAGTCCAGTCGTCAGTTAAAAGTAAAGTGAATATGCTGTGGTCAAAATGGAAGGAGATTTTGGGAAATGTTAAACTTCCATGCACCCTAACCACACGCTGCACAGGTACAATAAGAGCCAAACTGACTCAAAGTAATTGTTGCATTTGAGGGTTGATCGCCATCTGAAAAGAGTAAGACTGCGCACAACTAGCAGGAAGGACCACGTCATCGTTTTGCAACGGACAAGTAGTTTTTGCAAAACTTTTTTTTTCTTACTCAAATCCAAAGACAAAACTGAGAAGTCCTAAATCCTAAACTTTGAATATCGAGTCTTGAACAAGTCATAACGTGCTTTTCACCAAATGTACTGCCATTTTAACAACAGAGCCTCAATTTACTGTTCTTTGTGCAACTTCAGAGTCTGTGTGAAGGAAAAATTTAGTTTTTCTTCTAAACATATTATACATGTTGCTGAAAACATGTGAAAACACTGAGAATTATGTAGAACTGAATTACGGAGTTAGACCGTTAAACAGTTGTTCATGGTTTCTGTGTTCAGGACTTTTTGGGCAGACTTGAATCATGACTCGGTGACATGCACAAGACATGGTCCCCCAACACTATATAAGCCCCACGAACCGACACACGACAGACATCGCCTCATCCTCCCTAATGGTCAGTTACAAACGTACCTTCAGCGGCTCTCTCAGTCCAAATCAGCCCAGCAGTTCACTTCAGCTCACTTCAGTTCCAACAACCCAACACAGAAGAAAAAAAAAACACCATCCTGTCACCGTCCTCTGGCTCTGGTGGCTTAAAAATGTCTGGACATGTCCAATAAAGCTGCTAGAATGAACGTCCATGTTTTCGGTGCTTTTCAGGTCGTAGTGGTGTTTGACACTGAGACGGTGGAGCAGACATGCCCCGAGTGTTTCAGAGCAGAGAGAACTGCTCATTTTTTCATGTGATTGAGACCTAATTTTTTATACTTGGTGATTTTTTAAATCATTCAGATTTGGCTGAGTGGTTAATAACTTGTTTCTGTGTTGTTGTCATCGTTGCTTTCAAATGTTGAACTAAGTTGGAGGCTGCTGTGTCTGTCATTTGCAATTTATCTTTTGTTGACCACCTCGTAGTTTTTGTACGTGAACAAAATTATCTTTGGTGCAATTTTTTCCAACCAGACCTCAGCAATGTTACGTTAGTTCTTCATGGTTCTCTCCTGCAACCTGATTGGATGGTGTCAGATTGGTTAAGACAAAGTGGATCTGGGGAATTAATGCGAAGTTCACACTATCAGTGACAAAGCATCAGAGTGCAAGTTATTTCCAAAGGAAATAACTACTTTCACTGATGTGGTGACACGCCAACCAATCATATGTCTTTGTTTCACCTCTTCCGTGTCCCATCTCTCCACGATTACTGTGCCACGTAAACAATGAAAGAATAACTTATTCTTGCCATTTTCCAGTTTTATTTAACCCCTTTTTTTCTTACTGTGGTATCAGTTAAAGAAAATGCAGCTTGATGATCCATATTTGCTGACTCAGTGATAGCGTAGCTGGTCACATCTGGCTGTTTTGCAGCTGCGAATGTGAACATAAGTGCGAATTTACTGAGAATGGACAGCTTTAATGTCAGAATATGAATTGATTAATTGATGGATTCACACATTTTAAATTTTAAAAAAATTCTTAAACTTTGGGCTTGGGCGAAGGTATCAAGTACTTTCAGTTCTCGAGCCACTATGTTCCTTGCTTTACCATAGCTGAGCTGAATTCCTTCGGTTATGAGATGACCTAAAATCAGCTGCTCTATTTGCTTTTGGTTTTGGACTCTGTACAGAAACGACTGCACCAAACCTGGCAACCTCGCTGTGACAACAAGACTTGAAGCTGCATGCAGTCGCTGCACCTGTTGTTGTTTGCCAACAAATAGTTTCAGCACATACAGTAACTCTCCTAAGGCCAAAAATAGTCTCTTTCTAAATTATTAGCAGGGATAATCGCGTCCTAACTCCAAGGACCAGATGCATAAAACTCTTTGTAGATTTACAGCTAAAATAGTGTGTGTGCACAAAGATACAAATATGTATACTCATTCTTTTCAACAGATTTATAAAGCTGTGTGTATTCATGGTTCTGTATAAACCTCAGTCATTATGGGTCTGGGGGCATTTGGATGTCCTTAAAACATCTGTTTGCATGTGAATGCCTGCACACCAGTCTGTAGACCTGTCCCTGAAAAGACTGCCAAAGAATGTGTCCAATTTTACCAACTGTGTCTCACCACTGAGGTCCATGTCACATATCATCAGGCAGAAACCTTGTCCAAAAAACAAATTAAATGCTGCTTAGTCAAATTTAGTAGCTCTTTTTAAAATACTATTTAATTCTATATATTAGCAAAGACTGGCATTAAGGGTGACGAATAGCATTGAATTATGTAGAAATGTCCAACAGTAACAATATCACATCAAATCAAAAATCAAATCTAATTTTAATGTCATATACACAACCATATACAGTACAATGTGCAAATAGCATTGTTGGCTACATACATCCATGTGTAAATAGCCACATTAGCTATTCCAAACTCAAGCATCAGATCAAAACATGAGAAAGATTTAGTTTACAGCACATTTCACAGTAGGAGAAAAAAATCAAAAGAACATAAACACAGGAAAATAAAAATCATGCCTCCAAATTTAAGAGAGAATGAATCACACAAAATCAATATTCGCCTTTACAGGTGGGCGTGTAAAAATGCAATAAATCAGACAAAGAGTGAAACTGGCTGACAACCTAACCTAACAACATTTTATTATTTAGATTGTCTCTCAGCTTATTTTTCATCACCACATTGTCACTCATGGCTTGCTCTGTATATGCATGATCTAAATTTATGTGTATGTAAATGTTTTCACCACATTTCATTCATTTATAAATGCTTATGTCTATGAATGGGAAATGGAATATGTATATTTTTGCACATATGAATTGTTTGATCATGCACCATTTTAAAGGTTGTGTAAAGCAACAGTAAATATTTATTCTAAGTTTGTCACATCACAGAAACGTGTTATTAATTGAAGCTTTCTAGCAGAGTTTCAGGAGCAGGACCACACCGCAACTGCGCCTCTTCTGGCATAAATACCCACCTAACCTTTCTGCTCTCGTATTCCGCACCCTCCCCCGCCGCGCTATCTCTCTGCCTGATTCTTCCTCTCCTTCCTCCTCTCCGTACATTTCTGAGGGGGTCCATCCTGCCTGAGCACTACAGCAGATTCCTCTCTGAAGTTTCCCCAAATGCAGCCAACGTACAAAAGACGATCAAGATCTAATTCTATTCACATGTTTCACTCGTCTGGGGGCGTGTCTGTTTTGCTGGCTCAGTGTCAAACACGAGGTGGTCAACAAAAAATAAATTGCAACCTCCAACTTTGTTCAACATTTAAAAGCAATGATGACAACAACACAGAAACAAGTTAGTAACCACTCAGCCAAATTTGAATGATTAAAAAATCACCAAAATCATCAAAAGTATAAAAAATTTGGTCTCAAAATCATGAAAAACAAGCAGTTTTCTCTGCTCTGAAACACTGGAGGTGTGTCTGCTCCACTGTCTCAGTTACAAATGCCACTACGACCTGAAAAGCACCTAAAACATGGATGTTCAGTCTAGCAGCTTTATTGGACATGTCCAGACATGTTTAAGCCACCAGAGCCAGAGGAAGGTGACAGGATGGTATATGTTTTTTCCTCTGTGTCTGGTTGTTGGAACTGAAGTGAGCTGAAGTGAACTGCTGAGCTGATTTGGACTGAGAGAGTCGCTGAAGGTCTGTTTGTAACTGACTGTTACGGAGGGTGAGGGGAGTGTTAAGGGACCATGGCTCTGGCACGTCACCGAGCCATGTTTCAGGTCCACCCAAAAAATCCTGAACACAGAAATCGTGAAGAGTTTAACAGTCTAACTCTTAACGATATAACTATCTCTATTTTCTAACGTTTTAAGAAGAAAAGCTCCCTTTTTGCTTCACCGACTTTAATCACAACAATCTGTAGGCTAACAGGACAAAATTTGTGAAAACACAATATATTAGACGTTATTGTCTACATTTAGTCTGTTACATCCAGTAATGTAATTGCATCTGTAATTCTCTGCCTCCTAAAAACTCCTTTAGTCATATTTAAATAGCTGGAGGAGCATGTCTGATATTTTATTACCTTCATTATGCTGTAAATCTAAATCCTGTCCACTGTTGCTGTGGAACATCTGAACATGAAGCACATCACCTCCAACATACAGTACGAATCGTAAAAAATGAAGTGTTTGCCTCAGTTTTACTACAGCGCGCGTGTGGAGAGTGAGGAAATCTCTCGGTGATTTATTGGGAAGTAAAAAAGCTGGTGTGGAAGTGGAGGGGAAGAAAGAAGAGGCCACCGTCTCTCCTCATCACTACACACTGCTTAGAGTCCCACTGCTTAATGGATTTAGAAAGAGATGGAGGATGGATAAATGAATGGGTAAAGGGAAGGAGGTGGTTGAATAAAACAAGAGTGACTGAGGCATTCTGGTGGATAAGATACACCCTGTAACCACGACGTGCTGAATTTGAATCAGCTATGGGACCTTTGTCACAACAGTCCCCTCTCTCTAATCCTGTCCTTGTTGTCTCTATTATATCGACCAAATAAATGCTGTTCTTGCTCCTTTTGCTGTGATGTAGACATGTTTGGTTATTGAATCTTTTTATGTAAAAATCAATAATAATTGTCTTCATTATCACTGTACACACAGCACTCAAAGACTCTTTATACCCCCTGGTGCTGAACAGTGGAAATGTTGGTATTTTATTCAGTAGTCCAGACAAAACTTAAGGGGAAATCAACATGTTAACTAGGGCAGCAAGTACTTCTCACTGTAGATTAATCTGACTATTATTTTCACGATTATTAATCAATTAGCGGTCCCAAAAATGTCAGAAAATGGTGATCAATGTTTTCCAAAGCCCAAGATGACGTCCTCAAATGTCTTGTAATGTCAAAAACACAAACATATTCAGTTTACTATCATAAAAGACTGAAGGAAACCAGGAGATATTCACATTTGAGAAGCTGAAACCAGAGAATTTGGACATTTTTTAATTAAAAAATGACTCAGAACGATTAATTAGAATAGTTGGAGATTAATTTAATAATCAATTAATCGTTGCAGCTCTAAATGTTGCACATCAAACTGTGTTTCCAGGTGTTGGGGGGTGATACTGCATATGAAAGATGGTTGTATAAAGTCTTAAGTGGCTCCCGACTCAAGTGATGTCACTTGAGTCAGCGTCAGTTGGGGCTGAAGACTTTCCAGCTCTGTTCAGACTGCAGACAGATTTGTTATTCAGTACAGATCTTTAAGACAGACTGTCTGCTTACAGTTTAAAACGTCAGATTACAGGCTACAAATGGAAACCAGAACACTTCTGATACCAAAACCGTGTCCCTTGCCTACATATTATGCATTCATATGCAGATATATCTGTTTACAGAGATTACACATAATGCAGCTCCTAAGCACTGCCTGGTAAATGCTCATGTTTCTCAAACTTCACACCAGTTTGCAAATGATGCTTAATGTTATAAATGTACAGTCTACAACCCCAGACTGAGACAACTGCGCGAGACACCGAAGATTTATTCTCACTGAAGCATGTGTGCAGTTTTTCTTCATCATGTGAATATTCCTGATCTATTTTCCATCAACACGATGCATAAGCACAGCAGTGTGCATGTGTCCAGTGGGAGTGGATGAGCAAAAGAGATGAGGACAAATAGACAGTGCTTGTGGCTTCGCTCAAAGCCAACAGGTGTTTGTCGATCAGAGCAGAGGGATTCAACTTTAGCACTTAAGTTGTCTAGTGGCAGTAAATGTACAGTTTGACAATGAAAACACTGCAGACAAAGTCCAAGAAGTGTTTGATTTTTAGTAACTTGTAACTATACAAGTGTTACCCCCATATAAACACTGTAAGGTGTAAATGTACATTTATTTTAAAATATGTGCACCACATAAACATTTAAAAACACTTTTTAAAACATAATAATATAGAGAAATGTATGCTGTCTCGCTTGTTTAGGATCTAAAATAAGTGAGCTCATCAAACAGCACAGCATGGGCATTATTTTGCTCTTCTGTGCAGGAAAACTGTCTCTCAAACTTTACAAGCAACTTACAAGAAATATCAATATCTAAATGTTAACAGACAGCATCTCATTTTATTTACTTACTGAGCAGTTTTTAAAAAACCAACATTGAAACACAGTCTGCAGCTTCTCTTGCTGTGTGTGTGTGTGTGTGTGTGTGTGTGTGTGTGTGTGTGTGTGTGTGTGTGTGT
>JAJHUR010110975.1:1524-13480 GCA_027495735.1 Lutjanus campechanus | reverse complement strand
TATTATATTCAGGCTTGTGAGGGTTAATTTAAAATGTATTCGGATACAATTAGTAATCTCATGTACTCAGTTACTTTTGGATTACCACAGTAGCAAATATGGTGAAATTGTTTAGCCATGTTTAGAATAATAGCTGTAATTATGCTAATTTAAATGTGCTTAATCTGTCTGTGTAGCTAATGTTAGCAGTTGCTCCATGTAGGCAACCTTAATGGTTGGCCTGTATAGCTAACATTAGTGATTGCTCTGTGTAGCTAATGTTAGCGGTTGGTCTGTTTAGCTAACTCTAGAAATTGGTCTGTGTAGACAATGTTAGTGCTTGGTCTGTGTTGCTAACGCTAGAGGTTGGTCGGTGTAACTAATGTTAGCAGTTGGTCGGTGAAGCTAATGTTAGTAGTTGGTATGTGTAGCTAATGTTAGCAGTTGGTCGGTGAAGCTAACATTAGTGATTGCTCTGTGTAGCTAATGTTAGCGGTTGGTCTGTTTAGCTAACTCTAGAAATTGGTCTGTGTAGACAATGTTAGTGCTTGGTCTGTGTTGCTAACGCTAGAGGTTGGTCGGTGTAACTAATGTTAGCAGTTGGTAGGTGAAGCTAATGTTAGTGGTTGGTCAGTGTAGACAATGTTAGTGGTTGGTCTGTGTAGCTAACGTTAGTGGTGGGCTTTACCTGTTAATGTTTCATTAATTAGCTGTTGAGTTCTTGGATATTGACAGTATTTTCACACCTGAAGGCAGTACTGTCACTGTACTGTGATGCTGTTTCTCTTTTCTGATTTAAAGATAAAATAATGTTAAAATTTCCACACAGTGAAGCATTTCTTTCACTAGAGACCATGATGATGAACTGACTGTAAGATTAGCTGGTTTCACTCAGACCAGAGTGGTCTTGTGAGACTTGAGGTGGTAGTATGTCATATATCTACTTTAAAATGGATTTTAAAATTGTAATACTGCTAATAATCCCAATTTTGATCTGATTAATTCTTCTTTTCTGTAACTTTAATGGAATACAGTTAACTTTTTTGTATCCTAATTATGTAATCCTGTTACATGTCATCCATTACTCCCCAGGCCACATCGTCATTCATTTCATACATTAGACAGAGGGCAACTGTGGCACCATCAGCTCAAATCCAGGAACGTCTCATGCAGCTCTCTTATGTGAGAGCCTCGATCACCGGGCAGATTAAAACATTTAGATGGGAACCGAAATGGGATCAATAAATAATGAGTCGAAAATGTCATGTGTGTCACTCAATCATCAGCAGTTTCACGTTGATATGGCAGCTTATCGCAGGCTGCAAATTACCCACAGCGCCGGCTATGAATATGATTAGCATTCTCATTTTCACCGAGAAAACTCTAATAAACACAATTACATTATATCAGAATTTATTTCATACCTTTCCGTGCATTCGCTTGAGTAAATGTGGCAGTCATCAGGATTTCATCAAAGCAAACTAGATATTGTAATTTCCTTAAATTTAGAGCAGAAAACAAGTTATGACAAAATAGATTTGCCTCCCTCCTTGCCCTCATCTACAATATAATCGCATAAAAAAAAGGGAAGCTGAAGGAGCAATATGTGCAAACAGAGCACAGGTCATTTCACTGCAAATTACTGATATATGTTTCAGTCTTACCTCCAGCCGGTGATTTAAACTGTCGGCTGTAAAACTTGTCACCTTTCTCTGACCTTTGGTTAGGAGCAAATTTCTATAAAAGCTGCTGATGAAGTAAATTGGATGGCATAATCCTCAACTGTGTGACCCGAAGAGCAGTAATGATAGTTTGACATTTGGATTTGTGATCAGATGGTCTTATTGGCTAAAAAAAAAAATGCAGATAAAAGGCTTGGATATTAATTCAAGTTACAGACCTAGTGAGTTAGATTAGTAGATTACACAGATACATAGTGTATTGCATAATTAAGTATATAATAAAAGCACAAATACCCAAAAAAGACTTTACTTACTTACAGTAATTTGAGTTGTAATTTGTGCCCTGCCTGTAATTTTAATCACAACACAAAGTAACTAATGCACGAACAATTGATACAGCCTGTCCACTAGGGATGTAACAATATATTGAATATCGCAATATCACAAAAAAAGTTGAACTGTGACCATATATAATGTGATATCACATAGTTTATTATTTCATTTTATTACTTTATTGCATGTTATAAAATACTGCTCCTGACTGCTGCATTGTTTTTGTTCTGCAGTTGTACAAACATTCATTTCCAGACATTTGAGGTTTTTTTGCACACGCTTAGGTCATGACTGGCTACTTTTATTTATTCATTTATTTATTTTAAGAAGGAAAGCAGATGGAAAAAAAGAAACAAATTTTATACAAAAAAAAATCCTGTATACATCAGATTTATTATTTAATAAATTACATTTTTTCAACTAGTCATTTTTCTTTGTTAATCTTGCGATAAATATCGTATCATGGACTTTTTGTCGTGGTATTATCGTACCTTTAATTTTTGGTATTGTTACATCCTGATTGCCGATTCGTTGACAAAAACAATTTCAGTTCGACTTTAAAGGCAAACTGTTCTAGATTTTCCACCAAAACAAAGCACAGACTCATACAAAAATAATCGCTCTCATTCATCACCCATAACCCACCAGACATGTGTGATGGCACTTGTATTCGCAGAGACCCCGCCCTTCTTTTTGCATATTTTACCTTTAAATTTAAAATTAGATACCTGAGATGAATGCATTAAGGTATCACTTACAGAGAAAGTGTTTCATGTGTAGCATATTTTGTTATGTTTGAACATGCCATTTGGTGTTTACTCTAATCCAAAAGGCTTAGCACCAGAGTGAGTGAACAGATTTTTTGACATGGGTGGCCCCGGTGGATACGGCTGAGTTGGGGATTTTGGAGAAAGGGGTCTCAATGTAGATTGGAGGACACGAAGCTTCTCAACAGGACTGCACAGTCAGGTGACAAATGGTGCCCCAGGCCAGCCAAGTGACAGAAATGGCCTCTTAATCAATCAGAGGTCACTGTGGAGGTTCAGTCCAGACTGCCCCCACCCTGAGAGGCAGCCATCTGATAGAACACTCACTGCCAAGCCGCAGAGCACACAACCTCTTCTGCTTGTTAGCACAGCGCTGCTGCCGCTAATGTCGTCTCATCAGAGCTGTAACATGGAGCACTCGCGGCAGAGATGTCTTTGTCTTTCTTTTGCTTGTTCATTATGCTAAGTCAATTGAGCTGTCTTTGACGTACTTAAATTCAACTTGAAAACTTTTTAATTTTGTACCTTTTATTATTATAGATGCGTCTCCTTAAAGATCCAGTGTGTAAGATTTATGAGGATTTATGGGCTGAAAATGAATATACTATTCATAATTGTGTATTCATTAGTGTGTAATCACCTGAAAATAAGAATCATTCTGTTTCTGTTACCTTAGAACGAGCGGTTTATATCTACAAAGGCTGGGGAGGATTAATGCCCAGGCTGCAGCCTAGGGTGTGCAAGGGCCCTGGATTGGCCTGAATATTTTCAATTATTTATTATTATTTAAATTTACTTCACAGAAATAAAGTGACCCCTAGTGGCCCATAAAGACATTTTAAAAATTAAGCAGCTGATTGGGTAAAGGCTGTCTCAATAAGAGTGTGTATGCTGTGTGTCCTGAGTGAATGTGTGTGGGCAGAGTAATATACCTCAAGCACTTCTGCTCATGGCACTAAACTCCTGTTTTTTTCTGGTAAAGCATGGCAGCCCCACTCAAACAGAAGCCTAGGGGCCCATAACCACCTTAATCTGCCGCTTCTTACAATTCCTCAATCAATTTTTAAATTGCTGAATCAAGTCTATGTATACATAAATAATAGGCGCTTAGTCTGTTAGCTTGGTGCTAACACATAACGGGAATTTCCATTAACATGCTAACAGAAATTAGCATCGCTATTGCAAAAATATTATCTTGGCAAATGGATCCATTTTACTTCACATGCATAATATAAAACAACATGTGTGCTCGGGCTGTCAGGTATATATTTCTTATGTTTTCTGGTAACAAGCTAGCAGCTGCTGACTTCACATTGTCAGCTCAATCTGTAACCCTGCCTTCAACACTCCAGCTACAGCAAACTCAAAGGGTCAAAACTCAAATTCAAAACAATTAGTTCAAAATACAACCAGGGGATCTATTAACATATTATATTAACATAATATTTGCATATTAACATATTATTTAATTTATTATTTTCTTATGGTGCCAGCTAAATGAGCAGGAACAGCTAAATGTGACAGTTTACCTCTAAAAGTATTTTATTTACTACTTTTATATGCAGTAGCTTCTGGCAATGATACTACTGAAATGAAATTCAGAAAGACTGAGTGACTGACTGTAATGTGCAATGTTTATGGAAATATCAGTCATATATAGTAAGAAGTGTATGATTCATCTTTTCCACATGGTCTAGTGTTAAAAAAGCAAACAAAAATCTTATTTTTGCATATAGAGACAATATATCATCAGTTATATTTATGAAAACAAGGCACATCAAATGTCAGTCAGTCTGTCTGAGTTTTATTTCATCAGCATCATTGCTGTAGTGCATATAAAAGTGGTAAATAAAATACTTTTTGAAGTAATTAGATGTTCCTGCTCATGAAAATTGTAATTAAAATAAGATATCAGGCCAAAATTAATAGAGCCCCTGAAAACTGCAGACAGCACAAAGAGCCTCTAAATTAGCCACCACATATGTTAGCATGTCAATGGGCATTCTCATGATGTGTTAGCACTGAACTAATGGACTAAGTGCTACTTATTTATATGTATAAAAAACTAATTCAGTCAAGAGATTCTTTTTTACTCCCGCAGCCTTTTTCTGCGGGCTTCTACATTCAAGTTTGGAAGGGGAGGGTGAGACGAGGTGTTTTCAAACTGTAAGCTCACTGCTGGATGCTACTAAATCCTACACACTGCTCCTTTAACTTGCTCTGTTGGGTTTTCATATTCTCAAATGGTGATGTCATAGCAAAACATCCAAGGCCATTTCTGGCCACCGCCCCAACCCTTAAGCCTGCAGCCCTCCATCCTTGACACACGGCCATCTGCAGTGGCATTTGAGGCAGTAAATAAGGGAGTGGAGGGTAGTGCACTCTCTGGTAGGCCCCACCTAAGGCCAAGCCCTCGCATTCTCCTCTGCACCCTGAGGCCCACCCTCACACACCCCCTGGGGTTGACCTACACGCTGCAGGGTCCCCAGGGGAGCATATCAGGCTTTAGGAGTAGCACAGGCCTTCTGTCCTCTGTCTACCCCTCCACCCTCCGCGCATATCACTCCACTCTCCCACCATCCGTCTCTCCATCACCCAACATCAATACATTCATCTGTTCACCCTTAACACCAATCCAAACACACACTTAGTCTCAAGGACCTTTGTCACACACCCATCTGCTCCACTTTTACTACTGCTCAGTGTGTACATATGTCTCAATTTAATTATATATTGTTCCATTACTTAAATATGTGATTTATTCAAGTTCACAGTTTCTAATAAAAGAAAGAAAAAAACCAACATTTCTCAGGTTTAAGGGACAGTTTGGATTGTTTGATGTGGGGTTGTATCAGCTACTTATTGACAGTCAGTATATTACCTCCATCCTAACATGCTGTAAGCCATGTACTGCTGTGGAAAAGGTCAGCAACAAAAGGTGTTTTATCCACATAAAAAAGGTCCAGGTAAAAAAAGCATATTGCCTTTAATAGCAGGCTATATTTAGAATATATTCACCACTTAACTTTGCAGTCAGAAAGCCTTTTCCAATACTAAACCACCGTTATATGAGCCAAATATCACTCGCTCCAAGCCAACCAAACTCCATAAGCAAAAGCAGTAATTTCACCGCACAGAACACAGTAGTTCCTGGTCTACCTATTCCTCGATTTTTTACTTTCTTTGTGCTGTTGTGTGACTTGGGTGAAACTGAACAATCCTTTTAAAACACTGAAGTCACACAATAACACAAACAAACGTACAGATTAAGGCAGCAGTAGTCAAGCAACTAACATGTTCTTGGAGGTAAAATTAGTGATTTCGCTCATGGAGTTTGGTTGGTTTGGAGAGAGTGATATTTGGCTTATATAACAGTGGTTTCCCATCAGATAAGGCTGTCTGACGGCAAAGTAAAGTGGTGAAAATATTCTAAATATAGCCTACTCTTAAACTGATATTGATTTTTTTGGAAGTTGCTAAAATACATGTCGTTTCTGACCCTGTCCATTATATAGCATAGCCTCCTTGATGATGCCGCTCTCTGCTGGGGGTGTGCCGACCTCCATACTGTAACTAATACACTGACTATTGATATTACTGTTCAAATAATCCAAACTATCACTTCAAAGTCAACATTACATCAGGAAACCATCCTTTGGAAGACCTTTTACAATCCTCGGGTGGGTGACATATCATGTTAGTTGCAAATAAATTACACTACAAGCAGACTGAGAATTGTCAGAGCCAACAGTGGTGCACCAAAACCCATTAAAAGCCACTGAAATGGTGTCACATTGCCATTACATCCATGATAAAACTGTCAGTTCACAGGAAAAAAGACCAATCAATACACCCACCAATCACCAGACACCCACAGATCCATACATGTATTCACCCATCCTGACAGTCACTACCTGCATCTGCGCAAACCTTCGACACATTGATCCATCCGTCTTCCACCTCTCCCTACCATAATAAGATGCTCGTGCTGATTCAGTCCCCACAGGATACAGGGACGTCACACAGAACTAACATAGGACTGACAGAAGCATTGACTGGCAGGATTGAAGCATGAGAGGCGAAAAGAAAGGGAAGGAAAGTCACATAAATGACAGACTAAACTCTATCAGCTGAGTGACCCTGGAGAAAAATGGAGAACTAAAGTGTGCCTGAGGAAAAAGAAGGCTTCTGTCAACTGAAGAGACTGGATATCGACAGGTGGGAAGTAACTAAGTACAAATACTTTGTTAGTGTACTTTAGCAGATTTTTCCAGTATCTGTAGTTTAGTATTTATTTTTCTGACAACCTTTTTCTTTTATTCCCTACATCTTAACACATATCTGTATTTTCTTTACTCCTTACATGTTCAAAACAGGCCTGTTACTTTATTGTTAACAGGGAAAGATTGATTATTTTGTGTCATTGCACACCACCTTCACAGCGTCAAGACTGACTTCAACCTGAATGGGCGGAAGAATAACACAGAAAAGATGATTCCTTTTTGTATCCATCAGTGTATATCAAGCATGACAGACGCAACATATCGAAACAACATAAAACAAAAAAATATATAAAAGACGAAAAACGGGGTGAACAAGACATAAAAGACAGTAACAAGACAAAAAAGATGCAACAAGGCAAGAAATACAGCGTGTAACAAGATGAAAAATGACGTAAAAGATGTATCGAGATGATAACGAACAAGACGAAAAAGACAAAACAATGACGTGAACAAGAAACAAAAAAAGAAGGCAACAAAACAAATAACGTAAAAGATGGAACAAGATGAAAAAAGACAGAAGACGTACGAAGACAAAAAACATTAAAGACAGAGTAGGTTGAAAAAGGACGTAACAAGACAAAAAAACATAACAAGATGTTACGTAAACTTAAAAGATGTAACCGCACGAAAAACTAACATGACGAAAAAACATAACGTGAACAAGACACAAAAAGACAAGACAAAAAAACGAGACGAAAAACAACATAAAAGACATAAGACAAAAAAGACATAATAAGACGAAGAAGCCTTAACAACGTAAAACAACATTAAAGACAAAAAAGACAGACCAAGACAACAAAACAATGTAAAAGACAGAACAAGACAAAAAACAATGTAAAAGAGAGAAAAGCCAAAAAAAGAAGTAACAAGATGAAGATGTAACAAGATGAAAAACAACGTAAAGACAAAAAAGATGTAACAAGATGAAAAACAACTTAAAAGTTGTAGCAAGACAAAAGACGTAACCAGACAAAAAACTAACAAGATGAAAAATGGTGTAAAAGGCACAACAAAACAATAAGGAAAAAACAACAAGACGAAAAAGACAACACACACAAAAATGCGTAAAGGACTTAAGATGACCTATCAAGAAAAATATCAAGATAAAAAAGATGTAACATGTCTGTCAGAGGGCTACTTTTTACTTTAATACTATAATACTTATAATATATGGTACTTTTTCACTTTTACATAAGAAAAGAAGTCGAATCAGTACTTCTACTCTTTTTACACAATCATCTGTACTTCTACTTCTTCTACTTGAGTAAAGAATGTTTGTTCTTCTGCCACCTCTTCATGAATGACAGACTAAACTCCATCAGCTGAGATAAAAATGAAGAAACTATAGGGGGCCTGAGGAGAAGAAAGCTGTCAAATGAAGAGACTGCATATCGAGAAGTAGAAACTCAAATAAAAAGAGGAAGAGGGTGGGACAAGTGAGGGACAAGCGGGGACAAAGACATGCAAGAAGTGCCAAACTGGGATCAGGCAGATCAGCAGTGCAAACTAGTGTTTCCTGTGCAAGTATTGAGATGCAGATCCCACTTTCTCAGCTCATAATGGGGGCTGTCAGGAGTGTGTGTGTGTGTGTGTGAGGGCGTGTGCGTGAGGGGGTGAGGATCTTCTTGAGGGAGAGATTCTCACACATCTGTTAACCTGCTTCTCTAATGGGGTGCAAATGGGCCTCCATTGTCGGGGCCTCGCCGACCTGGTTGGAATGACCTGACACGTTCAATGACGACTTCGACTTCGCATGCATACGAGAACACGTCCTCACAATGATGTTTACACACTCGTGTAGAATGCCTAATGCCTACGTATAGATCTAAATCAAACAAAAGCAGGATAAGGACTTGATATTAGAGATTTATTGTGTTTATAGTCCACAATTATGTTTGTAGTATTAAGAGAAGATAAGATGTACCTTTGTTGATCCAGCACTGAGGAAAAAAAGTAGCTGTGCAAGGTGAAAATGTATTAAAAAATCAAATAAATAAGATAAGATAAAATAAGAATACTATATACTGGGGCTGCAACGAAAGATTATTTTCATTGTTGATTAATCTGTCAATCATTTTCCTGATTAATTGATTGGATGTTTGGTCTTTAAATTGTCAAAAGATGAAAACAAAAATCCGATCAATGTGACGTCATCAAATGTCTTGTTTTATCCACAACCCAAAGATATTCAGTTTACTGCCATAGGGGAGTAAAGAAACCAGAAAATATTTACAATTAAGAAGCTGGGATCAGAGATATTAGACTTTTTTCTTAACCAATTGCTCAAACTGATTAATTGTGTGGCAAAATAGTTGGTGATTAATTTAATAGTTGATAATTAATCAAGTAATCGATAAAACATTGCAGATCTACTGTATTGTATACAATAAATGGATCTGTGTGTATATACATGTGCAATGTGCAGATGTTCTGTTGCCATATTAAAAATAATATTATAGCACAGTTGGCGAGAGCAGCGTTTCTCAAATGGCGGTACTAGTGCCCCTATAGGTACTTTGGAGTACTGCAGGGGGATGTTTTTTTTAAATGTTAATTTTAAAAAAGTCATGCATAATTCTCCAAATTATTATCCAATATAAAATGCAATAAAAAAATGTAAATGTACGCTTGATTAATCCACATTTTATATTCAGTATTCCTGTTTTCAGTGCAAACATTAAACGCACAGTATGTAAATCAAAGTGACATGGGATCATGGGATTTGTTGCCTGCGCTTTTAAACAACCAAGACAGCTGATGAAAATCTATGAGACGTGGTTCAGAAATCATGTTCATGGACGAAACAAGACATGTTAGGTAACGTGCACCGACGTATCCAACGTAGCCCATGTTTTCCTGGAAGTTATAGCAACTAGCAACTAGCTAGCAACAGCTAGCAGGAAGCGTGTTAAGGGTACAAAATATATAACGTATGTCTAGCATTTTTTCAATCCAAATATTAAATGCTGAAAACTGTGAACTGCTGTGAAACCTCACAGAAGAAGAAATCAACAAACACAATGACTTCGTTCACTGTGAGCTGGAAACCCGTTTTAGTATTGAATGACATAAAAATCGAGAAAATGTATTTGTGGTTGACATGTTGTAGTGATACAGCTGAATGCACGGATAAAGAAGTGAAAAAGAGAGTAAAAACTATCAGGAAGAATATGTTTTAATGTTTTTTTTTGTTTTTTTTCCGACCCAAAAAAGTTTTGTGCTGGCCAGTGTGCAGGCTACTTAACTGAAAAAATATTTTACAGGGGGCACATTACTGGAGAAAGTTTCAGAACCACTGTGCTAGAATATGTGCAGAATATATGGGTTTGAGGAGATAGTTGGAGCAGCAATTGAAGAAAATTAATTATTGAAACAATTATTGAAATTATTATAGAAAATTATTGAAAGAAATTTAATCGTCAAATAGTTTAGTCATTTTTCAAGCTAAAATGTCAAACACGTACTGGTTCCAGCTTCTTAATTTTAAAGATTTGCTGCTTTTCTTTGTCATTTATGACGGTAAATGAAGAGTCTTTGAGTTTTGGATAGTTTGGCTGGAGAAAAAAAAAAGAAGCAATTTGAAGACGACACTTTGGGCTTTAAGAAATTATGATGAGCATTTTTAAATGTTTTTATACATTTTTTGACCTTTTATTAGAGTTAGTAGACTATAACATTAATCACCAACTATTTTTATATGTCTGGTTTCTCTGATTTAAACTTATCAGATGTGGACATTTTCTGGTTTCTTTACTCTATTATGGCAGCAAACTGCATATCTTTGGATTGAGGACAAAACAAGACATTTGATGATGTCCTCTTGGGCTTTGGGAAACAGTGATCAACATTTTTCAACATTTTTTGACATTTTATGGACCATAAAACAACTGAGAAAATAATCGACAGATTAACTTAAAGTTTTAAAGTAACTGTTAAACTTTTTCTCTGCACTTTTACATTTTTGTCGTTAATAATTTCTGCACTTTTAGACACATCAGCTGCATGATGTTGCTGAATTGGACCGAGATGTGTCTTCTGTCTCTTAAATCCAAACATGTCTAAAGCTGTGTTTTACTAAGCGGCCACAACTCAGCTGAAATGATTTTAACTGGGCGCTCTTGTCTTGCTGACTTGGAGTTATGGGGGATGGGGGTTTAACAGAAGGAGGGGAGGGGGGTGCAATACGGGGTCACACAGGAGGAGAACTGGGAGGGAGGGGGGGTCGCTTTTTCCTTTCTCTCTCTCTCTCTCCGGGCTCTAGGAAAGAAAGGAAGGAAGCCAGAGAGCAAGGCAAGGCAAGGCAGGCGGGGAGAGGAGCTGCTCCAAACCAAGTGAGGAGAGATGGATGGTGGGGGGAGGGACTGGAGCAAGAGCGCTGCTTATTGGTAGGCTGTGTTTCTCTCTCTGTGGATGGATTGACTTAGCACGGGTCGAATTACACCATTTGCCGTGCATTAGTTTGTTTTTCTCCCAGCCAGAGAGGAGAAGTTGATTCACTACGACGCGCTCACTCATTTTCTGGGGGATTTTACAGCAACGCAAAAAAAGGATACAAAATAAGCGATTCAGATGAGGTGAGTTGTTTCTTCGTGGAGATACACTTTGTTGCGCCGCATTACGCAGTGAAAGTCAGAGAGGAGAAGTCTGTGCTGGGATACAAAATATTTCTTCTGACCACGTCGCTATGCTGCTCTGCAAAAACTGATGCTTGCAGGACAGAAATAGTTCAGGACTATTTTTACTTGTGCTTCAGTCAAATATACTGTTCATTCATTGCTTTTTTTGCCGCTGGCAGCATTTATGCGTCCTCCTGGCGCTCATAAAACCTAATCTAAACTGTTTACTCACCTCCTTTCTTTGTGAGGCAGTTCGCCCTCCTATTGAAGCTGTCAGAAATCTTTATTAAAATAAG
>JAJHUR010110970.1:0-10681 GCA_027495735.1 Lutjanus campechanus | reverse complement strand
GAGGACTACATATGCCATATTGAAGATGATCTCTACTTTTAGGATTACTGTGAACTAATGAGAAGCTGGTTCAGCTGTCTGCACACACCAGAGGCATTGCTAGTGCTAATATTTCAGTAAATAATTAGATAATAATAATAGTAATAATAAGACGACACCTCCCAAAATACCTCACAGGTCAATGATTTGGCCTAAAGAGGACAAATACATTTCAATGTTGTTTAATCCTGCATTAAGACATTTTTGACCACCTGGGTGCAGTGCAACAAGCTATAAGCAATCGCTGTAATCGCACTCGCAAACTGTTATTGCGGGTGTGTTAGCAACATGTTGCTCTGTGGATGCTTGAGAGTAACATTAGCATTCATTTGAAGTCATGTTTGTGTCCACTAGGCAAATTTAAGTCCAATATTCACTCTCCTTTTATCTTTGGTCTCTGATCTCTCAAAAACATTAGAAATTACTAATGAAAAAAATAACAATGTCTGTTTTATGATGTGGAAACACTCTAATTAAGGTCTGGAAAGGTTTAGACACAAAAACGACAAGATAAATGAGTAAAATAAATAAGTACATAGTTAACTTTATGGAAACCTCATGGTGTGGCCCACAATAACTACTTCATTAGCGTTAGGGGACCTTTGTCATCTTTACTGCATGTTTAATAATGGTACCAGTAAGCAAATACAGTATACTGTCAGTTTAACAATCATTCCAACATACCCTCACTGCCAAGGTCAAAAGAGAAGTGTATGGCTCTTCTTAACTAAAAATCTAGTAAGAACTAGTTTCCATCGTAGCATATCTCAAGAAGCCGAGACACCCTAAGGTCTTCTGATCTTTTACAAGTAGAGAGTCTAAACCTTCTCTGACGTCCAAAATTGCAACGCTCCTTCTGAGACATTTAACAAATGATTTAGCAGTGATTCAGTATTTTACATATACATACAGTACATATAGGCTCCATTATTTTCTGCAACCAGTCAGTGAAGTTTCAGCTTACATCCATATCTGTCCACACTCATGTGATATGAAATGAAGACTTCGAAGAAATTTAATGAAAGTTATTAGGTGTATTTTTTGTAAAATAACACTTTATAGACATGTATCATTCAAGTGAATTTCAGTCATTTCCAGTGAGAAACATGCTGTCTTCAGTTAGAGACTAATTTTACAGAGCAGTACAGAGGACTGATGGAGAGCTGCAACATTATGATGTCACAGTGAAGTTGACCTTTGACCTTTTGGATATAAAATGTCATCATGTCATCATTTTATCCTCTTAGCTATTTGTGTGAAATTTTGTCATAATTAGTGCATCAATTCTTGAGTTATGGCCAGAAACTTGTTTTGTTGAGGTAACAGTGACCTTGACTCTGACCTTTGACCACCAAAAGCTAATGAGTTTATTGCTGAGTCCAAGTGGACATTTGTGCCTGACCTCCTCACTATATGTAGACTACTAGTCTAACATCACCTGACTTCCTCCTTTGCTTTAGGCGTTGTCACTTGAACAAAAACTAATCTCGTTTTAGGTCACTTGCTGAAACGACTGATGCTGTTGTTTTTCTTGTGAGGATGGTATTGAATTCTTTGACATACTAGTTTTTACAATGACATTTTGTGGCTTTGATAGACTTTGATAAGCAACAACCAGCTCTATAGATCAATCTATTGGTTGGTTAGTCAGTCAATTGGTTCACAAAAATTCCCCCACAGTTCTTGTCTTAGGAGGCCAATATATGAGAGAGGTGTGTGTGTGTGTGTGTGTGTGTGTGTGTGTGTGTGTGTGTGTGTGTGTGTGTGTGTGTGCGTGTGTGCGTGTGTGTGTGTGTGTCTGTGTTTTCAGTTGCAAAAAGGGTGGAGTGGCCTATCGCAAAAAGGCACATAACATTCAAATAGATCCACAGACTCAAGTTTTGGTGGACATGTTGGTGATGATGAGCCAAAGAACTGTTGTTGCCAGCTGGCAAAAACGAGGTGTGGTAGTAACCTATGACTAAAAGGTGAATAACCTCTAAATGGATTCACACAACTTAGTAGAAAGACACACACATGCACACAAACACACACTGCAATTTTCTATCTATGAGGCTGAAATTGGCCATGGATGCCAAGTATTGTGGATGCATGCATGTAAGTGGTCATAGCTATTGTGAATTGTGAATTCACAATTGTTTGGAAAAACCACTTCACAATCAAGCCCTTTTAGCAAAGTATTATGGATCTGCCTGCATATTAAAAGAGAGAGACCAACAACAGCTAAGACCATTTGACCACACATTATACTGAACATTTTCCACTGCTTTTCCAGCAAGTAGCCTGGCCACAATGATAGGTCTGTACCAAGAAAAGGTTAGATTAATTTATGTTTTTCCACCTCCTCTCTTTTTAAATTAAACAGGAATAATAACTAAATTCCCAGCCCTATTAATTATATTATGTCCCAGGCTAGTTGGTAACGATTTATTGATGTTAAACGCTACACTTTATGGCTTTTAAACTTTTCATAAAGTTTTAGTCTTTGAATATTTTGTCTGACAACACCAGAACACCTCCAGCTTGGCCTCAGTGACACTGTGGCTCTCAGTAGTTTCTCTTTGATGATGAAATTATCAACTGACTATTTAATACAGTTTGTTACAGCAGTAATCGCTGAGCATCTTGATGTACAGTCATATCACACTTTAATAACTTGTTAGTAACAGAGTGGTTTTGAGCCTCATACATATTTAATCTCACTTTTTTTAAAAGCAGGCGAGCTACTCAGCAATCATCAGAGGGCCTCCAGCTCTGTGGTCCTCCTGATAGTCTTTATCCCCGTAGGCCGTGGCCTCACTGACACTTGTTTCTGTGGGTGGTGGGGGAGCCCTCAGCGTGAAAAGCAGGTGAATTACAGTAGTCTGAAGAGGTGAAATGAGAGGGACGGCTCTCCAATAGCGAGCGTTGTAATCCCTGAGGAGATAATGTGTGGTGAGAGCACATCCTTGCTGAGGTAACACTCAACAGAGTGAGACAGACAGAGCAGAGGAGTTTAAAAACACCGGGCCAGTTTTCCTCAGCGGAGCTCTGGCATTTAGGAGTGGACGTCCCTGACAGCGTGACCAGTGGAGCACAAACACAGACGGCTCGGAGGAAAATGGAGCTAAATGTTGAATACCTGCTGGGCTCTGCAGCCACTGAACCTCAACACTGACCCTGGCTGTGTAGAACAGAGAGCTTTCCTGAATATTAAACTGTTGCACCTTCCTCCCTGGCACAAAAACAAACCTACCATATTTCTCTTTCTGTCATCCTCCACGTCTTGAGTTTTCCTCTGACATATATATTTCAGGTATCCTGGTTTACAGAAGGAAAAAGGTGACATTTCTAAATCAGTGGCATCAGCAGAAAAGCATCTGCATGACATTAGAAGTTCTATTATGGAGAACAGAGGTGAGAAAATGAGAGCTGTTTTGCTTCAAGATAAGAACATTACAAGAGGAAAATATGGGAGAAGATGTGATTGAGGATGAAGAGGCAATAAGATAGGCTTACTTCTCAGCCTATAAAGGAAGTGATTCTGCTGTCATGAATCTAATGTGGCAGAAATAACATTACTAAAGGGCTAGTTTGCTAGTTTATTTTATGTAGGGTTGTATGAGGTACTTATTGATAATCAGTGTAATACCTGCAGTAGGTGTCCGTCAGCACACTCCCAGTTAGGAGCAGCAGAGAGGAACACCAGCATGGAAGCTAAGCAACATGCTGCTGTAATCAGGGTCGGTAACAGAAGGGATTTTAGCCACTTGAAATAGATCGTCCTAAAAAAACTTCCAAGCAAGCAAAGCTGGTGAGGGCAACCAAGCAAACTTCAGAGGTGAAACCAGTAATTTTATCTCACAAAATATGTGAGTTGCTGGTCTACCACTGCCTCAATCCTTTAGTTTGTTTGTGTTATTGTGTGACTTCTGTAAATGTAAAAGTGTCTGTCTATATAGGCCCCATATTATCTGCACATTTCAAAGCCTCACAGCAGATAGCACTGCAAGTTTGGCTGCTCATTTGCTGCTTTCTTTCTAAATGAGTGAATATTACAAATCTAGTTCCCATCAACACAACAATTATCATTGTTATATATGGCTGTAGTCAGAGCACAAAGGTGGTGGCAATCAAAGCAAATATGTTTTTCCGCCGACCCTGTTGGCAGCAGTACATCGCTTAGCTTCCATGCAGGTACTCCTCTCCACTTCTCCAAACTGGTGGTGTGCTGACTGCCTTCTAGCTAATACAATGGCAATTCATGAGTATCTCATACAACCTCTTTTCAAATAATCTGGACTATCCCTTCAACTGATCAAATACTGGGTCAAAATATGGTGGCACATTTCTTCCTCAGATAAAATAAATAAATAAAAAGGAAGTCCCAGCATAATCTAGAACTTCACCGACCATGATATTGACATTTGAGTGATGGGATATGGCTTTTAATCTCAATAAAATATCCTCCCATCAAATGAATGTTTAATCGTTTCTGGTACCTGAGGAGGATTTAGAGGGAGAGAAAGAGTCAAACAGCCCATCCATCCACCCGCCGTGTCAGTTTTATCATTCGGAGTGAATAAACTGTGAATCTGACGGCAGTAAAAAGTCTCAAAAGATTAAAAAAAAAATCTCTGGAGTGCCGAGGCCTTGGCACTGTCAAGCACAATTAATCACCGTTGACATGATAGGCAGACTAATACTTGGCACGGGAGAAACAGAGTGGGGGACCACGGCTCATTCACCTGCATTGTCCACTTCTTTACAGTTTTCGCTGAAAAGCAAAGTACCCATAGAGTCCATGACAGAGCTGGAGACCCTGAATACCGATGAGCTCCATCCATCACCTCAACAAACAGCAGTGAAACAGAAGGTCCTGCACTTCAGAGCTCTGTAAGCCCCACAAACCCAGAGTTCAGTGCCTCTCAGTATGAACTGAGCCGACTTATTTAGCCATTCAGAGCGTGTAGCAGTGAGCAGGATAATGAGGCTCCAGCGACGGTTGTTTTTGCTCCAGAGCACTAACAATCATCCTCGAGCTGAAAACGTCAGTGTTGATTTTACTAATCTGCCCAACTTCTACCTCCAGTTTGACCCAGAGAGATCCAGCCCAAAAGTAGTGAGAAGTGTGTAACTCAGTGTTGCACAATGGGATGGTTTAACAAGGTGACTTCAACTTTTGTATTCAAGCCACTCTATTCTGATTCCAATAAAATAGAAGAATTGCAGCCTGTTGAATCGTGACATGAGTCTGTGCAGACAGCCAGAGCATCCACCACCATAACTCTAATTGTCTAAATTTCTGTGTTCACCCCATTTCATTTCACCTGTCAGATACAAATACTGGCAAAACATCTCCTTGACACCAAAGAGTTTATTTTCATTACCAATAAACCTGTTTCAGCCTTTTTTCAGCCTTCAGCTTTTCAAAAAAACAGCCTATAAGCAAACTTTATTTTATTTTAAGCCTCTGGGTAGTGAGTAATGTACTCATAAGCAAAAATGGCTCTGAAAAGTTTATACACACTCCACTTTACCCACAAAATGGGTGTTTCTAGAAGCTTGGAGACGTACTTACTACTAGAATGGCTAACTGACGAGCTACTGTGGCTGGTGAGTTAACCACTAACATAGTAGCCAGCCAGGAACAGGCTAGCGCTCGTCAGTAACAACAATTGTCTAAAGTTTTTTTCTATTTTCTCAAGTTACTGAAGGGGAGAAAAAGTTCTTGCTAGCTAGAGTAACTGCAAACTGTCAGTTCGCAAGCTTGTTGCAAATCAAATAACACATTTTATTCAAAGAACTGGCAACACTGTGAAAATTGCTTGCTTTTGGTCAGTAACAGTGTACTAACTGTAGCTATGCTATTCAAATCAATTCATTTTTATAAATTAAATTATAAATTGTTGGTGCAACTGAGCCTTAAGTGTTCTGTTTTGTTCCCACTTGCCAAGAGGAGGAGCATTTTCTCATTTCCATTTCATATTTTCAATACAATCCAAACTCGAATTTAAAAAAAAAAAACGATTGACACCTAACTAAATGTAAGCCTGAAACCTACTCTCACTATGGTGGTTAATAGACTGAAAAACATGAGAAAAACAAAAATAATGACCTCATTAAAGAATTTCTGACAGCATGCATCAGCTGTAAAGCTGAACAGTCAACCAAAAATAAACAGTTATACATTTTTGTTTAATTTATACACCATGTTAGATTTACATTCTGGCTGTGATAGATAGAACAAGCTGATTAAAACTGCTGAATTATTCAACAGGAGCCAGTATCTGTTCTAAAGCTGCCTGTGGCCCGACTTGTTAATTGATTAATTGAAATTCAGAGCAGCGTACTGTGCTAACTAATACCCTGAAGGTAAGGACATGGCAGGAGCTCTCCTCTCCTGGTTTAATTAGCATTGCTTTGACACATAATTAATAGCACAGGATGGGAGAATCTGATCAGGCTTCACACCAGCATATGGCACCTACCATCTACAGCCACACGCTGCAACTACAAAGTCCTCACCAAGTCATTTCATGCTTATTCTAAATTTTATTTATGCTGCAATTAGAGAAGGAAAGGAAAGATTTGAATTGAACTGAGAAATAACACAAAACATGATCAAAATGAGCACAAGGGTTGTAAACTCTGCACTGAAACATAAAAAGCCTCAGTCACAGCACCAAGCACACTCTCACATTTCAGTTCCCAGTTTTTGCCAGTTATTAAAAATAAATTTGCCTCATTATGTAACCGTAATGAGAACGACAACAACTCTCAAGGTGTTGATGAGCCCGCAAGAGGTTAATCGGCTCATTAGTCAGACGGAGCTGAAGAAACCTTATGAATGAAGGGTGAGTGGCATCTTCAAGAACCTCAAGCAACCAGTTGCCTTCGTATAGCTTCTAGACTTTTAATCAGATGGCAAACAATTAGAATCTTTAAATAATAAAGATAAACAACTTTGGAAAACTTCTGAATAATTCCTACTTATTAATTTAAAAAATACTGATTTTGTTGAATATTATCTTACACTCTACATTTTTTTCAGGCATTAGGTGAGAATATTGATACCGCTTTCACATGTGTATGATAAATATGAAGCTGCAGTCAGCAACCAGTTAGACTGGAAACAAGAGGAAAAAACTAGCTTGGCTTTGTCCAAGGGTAACAAAATAGCATATTGGTGGGGAAAACACTGAATATCTCATGAGTCCAGGTTTGTCCCCTGCCACGAGTCACCAAAACAGTAAGAGAAAACTTTGTAACCAGTGAAATGACTCATAAGATGTTACACTTCTATGATTGGTTTGAATGGTATTCACACCAGAAATGAAATGCTCCAGAGTTCACTTGACAGTGGTCTAAGACCAGACAGCAGTTGTTTAGTCTGCATAGGAGCTTGAGTTTAGCAGTCACACTAACTTAAGAATTCAGTTCAAAGTTGGTGAGAGCACATCATTAGTGTTTTCAGTTTTCATAATTCATATTTAGACTATTCCTTTAAAGAGTACTAAGAACCTAAAATTAAGTATTTCTGCCTTGTAGACCAAAATAAATCCATCACCTTGCTGGATCATTCTCCCAACGTTAAAGGCAACGTGTTGTTGACCACATTTGCTCAAGTCTTGTAAGCTAGCAGTTCCAACAAGTCCAACTCTGATATACAGAGGGTCTATGTGTGTGTATATCAGGCTTTGAATGCATTTTTTAAATTTGTGAGGTGGGTTTCTTGAAGCTAAAAATGGGTGTTAAGTTACTCTTTAAACATCACACACTCATCACTTTAACAGTAACAGACCCAGACTGGAATGGACTTGGTCATGACTCCCAGATAATGACAATAATCGGACCAACGATTCTAATGTGTCCTTTAAGCAGTGCGATGAGGATGAAATTACTTGATAAGAAGGTAATTTTTCTGCAGTATAAATCCAGTCTTTCAGAGAGACAAAGTCGACTAAAAGCTTTTCTGTTTGATGTCAAAAGATCTGTCAACATCACATGCTTCATAAAAGAACATAAATGCATTTATAGCATATACAGCAGCCCACACAAACAACATCCTAATGCATACTCCGCTCTGCACTACACCTATCTACAGCTGCCTTTGAAAGGATAGAACAATCATCCTCCTCAGTGAGGCTCGTCACACAGAGCAGCGATGTGGGTGGTTGTGTGGGAGACAGACATCAACCAAATGAAGTGATCAAAACAGCGACGAGCCACATCACGGCACCATTTAAAATCTCTTCATCTTTAAATTGCCCAGGTTTAACTCACATAAACGCAGACGGAGAGTTGAAACAAGCTGCAGAGAAACAAGACTTCAGTTCAGTTCATTTACCGTCAATCAGAACGGCAGAATTATGCAGATTTAGAGGGAATGCTGCAGGCTACATCACTAGTACTAATGGCTCCAGGGGGAAATATGTATCATAAAATATCTACTAATTCGCCAGCTGCACTAAGTGAGTGATTTGAATATATTTGCCTCTTAATTGAAAATATCAACACATCTCCATAGGAAAAAAAGTAATTTGCTTCCGTCATTCAACAAAAAGCACACAGATATTCACATCATCCAGGCAGCTTAGCAAAATTAATTTATTTCAAAAGTGAGACATTAAATTGAATGAGACACTGGGGGCTCATAAAATGGAGGGAAAAAAAGGCAGCACTGCTTCAGTGGAGGGAGTTATAATGTCAAAAACAGTGACACCAGAACAGCACACTACTACACTACTACCTTTTTTTCCTGTGCAATCCATTGATTGAAGGGTAATGTTTTCTTTTTTGCCAGAGGACAGTCAAGTGCAACAAGTGAGGACTCGTATTGTTGAATTTATGTAAAGACTGTGCTCATGATTAAAAGAAACCAGTGTTTTGCTTGTTGTTAAGATACTGAAGGGATTGTATTCTGTCTAAATGAAGTCAAGTCAACTCAGTTTTGTTCATAGTGCCAAATTAGGGTTGGGTACAATTCACATTTTACACACACAGTTCACATCCATACTGTACAGATACCAGTACTGGTTTTCAGTACTTTACCCTCTGTAAACAGATATGTAATTTCAACTGTAAAAAAAAATTCTGAACTGTTAAATATTGTTACTAATTTCAAATATTTTGTTATTTATTTAGAGCATTTTAGACACCACACAAAATAAAATTCCTCCAACTCCCCTCCCAAAACTGCCCCTACAGGCTGCAGCCTGTCAGTCAGTGTCCAGGGCAACACTGTTGTTTATGTCGCAGAGGAAAGACATGATATCCTGCCTACGATGTTGTTGGCATCATTACCACCACTGTGCTTGTATACTGTAATCTGTCCCAATTAATAGTCTGCAATTCACAAATATTGGTTTAATACTAAGGTTTCAGACATACTCAGAAATCTTGCGCACTGTTGGGGCGTGCCAAATACATTGGTAAGGAGTTTCAGATTCAGCCAGTTGCTGAGTGTTGGCTAATGCTAGTAAAAATGCTAAACCAACCAAGACAGTTACTACAGTAAACAGTCCAGCAACTTATTCAACAAGCTCAATCATTTGAAGATGCCGATAAAGTTGTGCCTCACTAAAAGTTTTGTCGTCTATGGAGGGTTTCACTAGTTAGATGCTAGTTGCAGGCATGCTAACATTAGCTACAGCTCTTGTGGGGGATTTATCTTTCAGGCTATGAAAAACATAATAATCTTCAGCTTTTGGATGAACTGTATTTTGTTTGTTAGATGTGTTGCCCTCACCAGCTTTGCATTTTACATTACAAATATTGCAGCAGTGTCAATTTTTGAAAAGTGTAACCTCACTTGTGAGAGCTTTTGGTTCACTATTGCCCTGACTTACTGTGACGTTAAAAAGCTACTGCTCACTCTAACGTTGCTCTCTCTCTTCCTCTTTCTCTCAATACTCTCTATTACTCTCTCACCCAGATGAGCTTCCATGAACAGAAATTTGACACAGATTCACTTAACGCTGTATAGTATTGATGTAATTGTACCATTAAAAGTACCAAAAGTCTGTACCCAACTCTACGCTAAATCATAAGAGGAGTTATGTCAGGGCAGCTCTCATATAGAGTGGGTCTAGACTGTACTACTTTTAATATTATTTACAGAGGACCAACAGTTCCCACCAAGAGCAACCACAAATGTGACAGTGGCAAGTAAGGGTTTACTCCCATCCTTCCACCTTGACCTCCTCCCACATAATTTGAGATGGTATAACAATATTCAGGGCATGGCCATTTGGAGCATGTGCCCATTCAGAAAGCATTTCTGATCATAAGGTTTACCCATTCAGAATGGGCTGATTGCTTCACTCCTGGTATTGCTGCTCGCAGTGTTTTCAGTGGTCATGCCCATTTGAAGTGTGTGGCCATTTGGAACCCAAGGACATTCAGAGACATTCTCATTCGTTCATCTGATCAACTTTACACTCAATGCTGTTCTTTCTTGGGTCCACAGCAAATATATGCTACCCTGATCAGATGAACAGTTCTTGAGACATATGAAGGACAGTCTGCGGGCAGACAAACAGTGATTCCTTCCTTTCTAGTTAATGCCTCCACAGCATCATCTATTGGCCAAATGGTACCAAATTTGTCATAGTCACTCATAAATCATATCAAATCAGTCATCAGCACATAATAATAATAA
>JAJHUR010110968.1:5823-16096 GCA_027495735.1 Lutjanus campechanus | reverse complement strand
AAGCAGCAGGGTTTCAGACACCATGTGAACTGTGGCATACAATACCACTCAAGCTCATCAAGTCTAAACATCATCTAACTAATGACAGAGCAAAAGCTAAATCGTGTGATTAGTGTTGGAGAGTAGATAAAATATATTTCAGAATACCTCTGAGTGGTCTCTTCCTATGAGGGCTATGTTTAAGTAAACAAGTTATTTAAAATTAGATGCAGTTGGTCCTAAATCCAGCATACACAGGTCTTTGTTGCTGCTCTAACTGAATTGTGTGTTATAGGGAGGAAATTAAATTGCTTTTTAACAACTCATCCTTGCTTTGCTTATGCAAAGCAGCAAAAACACAGCAGTGAGCATAATAAATTGTGTCTGAGTGGTTCACGTTTTACATTTCATTTCTCCAGAACGCTACAGCGTGGCGATGCTTCACCTTTTCCAAGCACCCTGTTACCATGACATCTGAGGCAACACAGCAGGCTGGACACATGACCCCAGTGTCCTCTCCCTCTGTGTTGAATCACGTGATGCATGCCAGCTACGGAGAGGTTAGAACTGCCAAAATCATTCCATCATCTCTGTCACGTGTATATTAGTATTAGGTCATGCTGCATGTTTTGTTTCATATTTTCTGTAAAGCTTTTTGAGGTAATAACCAAAATCAAAATAATTTCTGAAAGAGAAGCGGAACATTAAGGTCCTATGGATACCTCACTTTCACAAATCTAATCTAATTCTAACTGATTTTCATTTTTTCAGAATCCACAAAGTTTCATGGTCTGGGTTCACTTCAAGGCCCCTCAGAAGTACACAGTTTCTTCAGGTAATCAACCTGGATGGAGTACTCATGGATTAGCATTTTATTACACTTAACTGTTAGCATCATTAATACTAAAGCTGTAATGGAGACAAAACAAAACTGTCATTTTTTGGTAACCCTAAAACTTCGTGGTTGGGCTTGACAGGAGACCTTGGTCTGGCTGATGAGTACAGTGCTCGGGTGGACATTGAAGTGGACTCTCCTGGTCCGAGTCATGTGATCAGGAGTATTCCGCTCAGGGCCAGGTCTGGAACTGCGAGGGTCCATGCTCCTAAAGACCTGCAGGTAGTCAAACTGCCTTTTTTTTTCTTTTTCAGACTGATAGTGTAACTCTACACACGGCTACATTTTAAAGACATTGTTATGTATGTCTTATAGCAAGTTAGTTTTGGTGGGAATGAGATTGTACATTTGTTCAGTTCAGTGATGACTGATAATGTAAAAGGAAAACAGATAAAACAAAAATTGAAAATCATCTATTATTAAGCTAATCAGTCATGCATAGATTTGGCTAGCCATGTAAATTCTTCGCCTTGGCCTTACAAAGGGGGCATCTTGAGAGGCAGTGAGTCATACAAATGTACATAAAGCTAATTCTGAATTCTTCTGAGCCAATCATGTCAGTCACAGTTTACACAGCAGGCGGATGTGGAAAGCCATGAATTTACAAACCATTTTAAACCTTAGTCATTTCTGAAGTACATATAAGCACATCCAGTATATATTGTCTTGACTTTGCACACTGTATTTGAAATGCATGTTCAGTTCATCTACATGTTGAAATTGGATTTTGTCTCATATGTCAGAAGCCTTTGAATGTACTCATGATTAATCTAGCAATGTTATTTCTCAGTTTTATTTGACAAAGTTTGACATAAAACAACCCTCTTTTAATCTTCATGTTTCATTCATTGTTTAACTTTTCTTGGCCTTTGTCGAGTTGGCAGTCATCTGCTTTTTGTGCTTCTTTTGTCTAGACTGTCAGCCTGTCTGCTCCGCTGGGTAAATCCAGTCAACAGATGCTGCCATTAAAGAATGCAGGAAACATTGACGTGCAGCTAAAACTCAAGGTAATTCTGACCTTTACTTTTCTTATTAGATGTGGGGTTTGGGTAAGCCTCTGTGACATTTTGGGCTCAGACTGACACCTACAGCGGGGATTCATTGATATTTTGCTCCTGTTTTTCTTGTTTTCTCCATTTTTACCGTCTTCCTCTTTTATTTCTCTAACTTTTTTTCTTGTTGCTCCTTCCTTAATTCTCTTTTTATCTCCCTTGGTTCTCCCTTTCTTACCTCAATTACCCCATACTCTGTACTCCATTTCTTCCTCCATCTATTTCTTTTCCATCTCTTCCCTCCTGTTGCCTCCCAACATTTAACCCACCATTTCTTTGCTGTTTTATCCCTGCTTTTGCTCCTTTCTTCTCAATTCTATTCTCATTGTCTCTGTCTTTATTCCTGTTTACAGCGCAGTGATGCTGAGGACAGTTTCTCTGTAACACCTGATGAACTGTCCCTGAGAGTGGGGGAGGAGCAAGGCATCGTGGTCTCCTTCAAAGCACTGGGTGGCAGGAAATATCGAGAAAGGTATACAAACATTTATGGCTTTTACATGTGCTTAAAGGTGCTATGTGTGACATTCAGTGCATGTAGAGGTCGCAGCAGACCTCCAGCATCACAGACCAAAAAAAAACCCATCTGTGCTTTGTTGCTGGGCCAACTTACTGTACTAAATAAAGTTGAAAAAAAAACAATGTGGCATTGGTCTTTGGATCGTATGTCAACATTGCTGCCATTTTCTTCTGGTCAAGACTGGCCTCTAAACACATGCAAATTAATACAGCTGCTGTGGTTTTACTGGATACACAGCCTCACCACCATTATTTCATTATTAGTCATTATTATTACTGTTATTATAGTTAGTTGTTTTTGTAGTCAAGATTTATGTGGAGTAAGTTAGAAAATATTTATTCATTGATTGATTTGTTTATTTGTTTTCAGAAACCTTTAAATATAACATTCGGTTGAGAAATGTAAGGTAACAGTGCTTTTTATCACAAGCCAATCTTGACTGGACTTATATGTCAGCGGTTTTGGCGTACAGGCAGTAACGAGTCGAAGAGGCCAATGCTACGTCTATGTTTTTTTCACGTCTAAGCACACACACTCCACACACAAAACTCAGATCAAACTGTCAAACTAGGCAGTTCTGATCAAATATGGATCAAGATTATATTACTGTATTTATTATTTCTCACCAAAAATGTTTTTAGAAACACATTTCAGTGTACTGTTCAGCTGTAATACAAGATATCTTGTGACAAGGTGGCTGCCATTTTGTATTCAGTTTCCAATAGAGGCTCCTGAAAGTCAGATCAGAGTAGTCGGTAGTAGGTTGTGTGGATCAAAATTCTGTTGCTGAATTGCCTATTACTCGCCTAAAATGTTTTAAGAAATATAGTTCGGTCCACTGTTAAGCTGTAATATGAAAAAGTAACCCACCAGGTCACCATGTTGAAAATGGATGTGGGGAGGACAGAGAGGGACTCGCATGCACCAACATGCGTGCATGACCTGCCGGGACAAACGGAGAAGATCAGATCACAACACACAGACAGAGGGAGTGTGAATTCATTCTCTGCTCACGACACAATTACTCCATTATATCACACAGCAACTAGTTGTTTGCTGACATCAAGAGAGGCTGAGTGTTGTATATTGTATCTTTAGGCGTTATGGTCGGTTTTGTGTGGTAACCAGATTTTGTAAAAATCTTGTAAATGTAAAAAAAACAGTCGCATCCATCCATTCCATAATGGAAGTAGATGAATATTAGAGAAACCCAGTTAACACCACTAGATTTATGCTGGAGGAACTGGACGTTTTGGCCATTTGTATGTGTACCCACATCTCTAATAAGATTTTACAAGAGTACATGCGTGTGACTAAACAGACTAATGCATTTTGATTTAATGCACTTTGTGTCCTCGCGCTAAAATAATCCTCTGAGTCAGGTCATGATTTGGATAAAGTATTCATAAGTATTAGTTATGGGTTGTGTCCTTGAATAACCTAAAGCGTGTCCCATCTTCAGTGGACGTCTCGGCTCACTGACTTGGACTAACTTGCTTGTGCTTGTTGTGTTTCAGCCTCCTCACCATCTTGGTGCTACCATCAGGTCCTCAGTATGAGGTAACCCTGAAAGGAGAAGTTGTCCCAGAGGATGCTGGGAAACCTGCTATTCCTTCTGCTGTTGTCATTGGTTCCAGTGTTGCCAGTGATGTTCCACCAATTCTCTCCAACAAACAGTTCGTAGCCTGGGGAGGGGTCACTCTAGGCCGAGCTGTGTAAGCAACTTTTCAGTTTTTCATTAATTTCTTTCACTGTTTCTTTCTTACAGAAAAAAAACACTTTGTAGGTATCAATTATTCATTGGAAAGTAATCAATAAAACAACTCAAGGCCCAGTGGTCCACATTATTCTATTAAGGCTTGTATAATGTTATTCATGAGAAGGGACAGAGGATGTCTACGGGGAGTGTTATTCCTCAGAAGCTATTTCAACATAATGCACAATTTATTTACACTCATTGAAGGGAGGTAAAGTACAGACAACAGTAAGAAAGCTGAATCCCCCACAGGCTCGATGTATTCTTTAAAGCTTTAACTGGGTCCAGGTTTGACTTTGCTATTCTGCACAAATTAGGACATTTAGATAATGACTGTCAATCTCAAACAAAGTTTGTCAAAGGCAATGTGACACTCCTGCACAATAACTGTTATCTCCTAACCAACAGCTGCCATTGTTTTTCAGCCAACAGAAGCTGGTTCTAAGGAACAACTCGACCAGCGCCACACAGCAGCTACGCTTGCTCATTCGTGGTCAAGACCAGGACTGTTTTCAGGTAGATTGGAATATTTGCATAATTTGAAAACTGAGCGAGGAAGAATGGAGCTGATTTTTATCAGAGTATCCTCACATCCTGGTTAAATGTTTAGACGTCCTGTTTGGAATCACCTGCAGAGTTTTTCATTTCCATGGTGTCTTGTGTTTGTTAATCAGTGATCCACTGCAGGTGTTTGTCACCAAAGGTGGTTTTATTTAATCAGGTTTTTTTTCTTTTTGTACAGCCAATTGGACCACACAGACACGCATAGCTAAAACCAGATAGAGATGAGCACATTAATGTGGCATTTAAGGAGTGCTTCACTGATATGGCATTGTACTCCTAACATTGTCAGACCCATGATGGACTGTAAAAGAAAAATAGACTGTCAAAATAGAGCCAGAAAACCCTAAACAGTTATGTCTACAAGGGAACCCCAATCCTGTGAAAGGTCTTGTGAGAATCTTCATTTTAACACAAACCATCCTCTTTTTCTCAGCCTAAGCAGCCTAACAAATATGTTTTGTTTTTGATCCATACAGCATACACAATGAAGAAACACGTACAAATCTCACAAGATTTCAGAAAATAAGGGGTGTGTGCTCAACCAAGTGAGCTACCAGGGCATCCTGTAAACAGACTTTGATGTGTAAAATTTGTGACTCTTCCTCCTGCCAGTCTACAATTTCTCAGCTAATAAAACAGAAATGCTAGAGAACCATAATAGATAATTTGACTAATCACTCAAGGACTGTCTATACCAGTGGTTCTCAAATAGGGGTCATGGCACTCCGATATAAAGAAAAAAACACTTTATTACAAAAGGCTTCATAATTCAACTAATAATATTTTAAATGAGGAAAACAACTCTCTCTATAATATTCAAGTCCTAGGCTAGGCCAATAATTATTGTGTCTTTTATTAGGCCTGTTTTAAATGTCCTATTATTTACATTTTTTGTATATTATTTAAAATAATCAGTATCTGCATTTTATTTTACATGTGCACTAAGAGCGAAACATGCTCTGTGTGTATGTGCAAATAATTTACAATTACAATACATGTCTAGTAGCTTTTGAATACATTTCACTTGTGTTCTTTCACATGACTAAGTAAAAGTGAAGTGAAGGGGGAAATGTCAAATTATTCCAAGGATGTGTTTTCTACCATCTTAAGGGTCCTTGGCTGAGGAAAAAAGCAAGAGCCTCTAGTCTGCAATGTTCAAATGTGAAGTATCTAAACTTGTTTGTCCCTCAGCTCCAGAGTATGTTCAGTCCTGAGGAGCGTCTGACACGACACGGGGAGCTGTCCATTCGTCCCAAAGAAGACGTGACCGTCCACCTGCTCTTTGCTCCCACCAGGGTGGCCTGCATGTTGGCCAAGCTGGAGATCAAACAGTCTGGAGTCCGGCCTTCACAGCCAGGGGTCAAATTCACTGTGAGGATGTGTCTGTTTTCCGTCCTGTCTTGCTCTCTGCCTTCTTTCTCTGTAGTCACGTCACTTTGCATTTCTCTGTCTTATCTCTGTACATCCTCACTTTTTTTCCTGCCTCATTTTCTTTAGAGAGAGTTGCGGTAAAGTTCAATTTGATTCCTGTATTTCCCATCTTTAGATACCACTGTCGGGCTACGGTGGGACCAGCAACATAATCCTGGAGGACCAGAGGAAACAGGCAGACGGTTATTTGGCCACAATGACTGACATCGCTGTTGGTCGTGTCAGCAAAGTTTGTCTGTGCGTGAGGAACACCGGCTCCCGAGCAGCTTTCATCAAAGCCGTGGCCTTCTCTGATCTGCAGGCACGATCGGTTATGGAACCGTCGGTCATCAGCCTTGCCCCGTCCCAGTTTGTCCTGAAGGAAAGGACACAAGAGGTGGGGGAGAGGACACAATTAATGTGTATCACACTCTAGTTCATGAAGAACTGTTTCTTTAAAAAGATTTCCTCAAGTGCTATGCTAGAATTAATCATTAGCAGTAATACATGGGGAAGAATCAACAGTGTGAATTAAATATGAATTAATAATGTGTGTGTTTTCTCAGGTGATCACTGTGCTAATGAAGTCCACTCAAAGAGAACAGACCCTTTGTCAGTCTGCCAATGCACTGCTGGCCACCGTCTGTCTGTTTTGTGGAGACGAGGTGTCCAGGCAGCAGTACAGGAGGTGAGACACTTCACCTCACAACACTTCAGTTTTGTTTATTTGATTTTATGCTATTAACCTCTTAAACCTTGCTAGGACGCCCACATTCTCAACCAACATTACTGTCTTTTCAAGTCAATAGCGGGTTCAGTTTTTATGCTAATCCCATGCAGTGTAGGTAAGGTGTTTTTTTTGTTTTGTTTTTTTTGTCCATTAGTGTCCATAGTAGCCATTTCATTGTAGTGAGAACATTTTTTTGACCTATGACCTATAGAGACCTCTAAGATAATCACAGCCTCATGAACCTTCACAAATAAAATAGGCCTGGGGTTTTTAAAGGATGGATGGCTTTCATAGGTTTCAAATCTTTAATGCCAAATCACAGCACGATTTTTCTGTGGTGTTCCTCAAGGTCTTGGTGTTTTCATGTAGTATCTTGGAGAAATTTTTGACTTTTTTTTATCAATTCCCAAGTGGTTGAAAGGATTAAATCTTGCTACAGATCTGTGTAATAAACAACCCACAAATGGCTGCTACAAATAATGAGCTCTAACTGAGCATTCAAATGGCCGTTATATATTTAAGTCATAATGTTCGAAGCACGTAGACTTTGTTTATTACACATTTATGACAAGATAACCTGCCTCCCCCCTGAAAAGGACAAAAATGGGTCACTGGCAGGGAGGGTTTGAGTTGAAGAGGTTAAAGTAGTAATCTTAGCACGTATGGGAATTGGTATCAGATAGTTGATAATTAAATATGAACTGTCCTTAGGATTTTTTTTTTCCCTGCCTCAGAGCTTTTTATTAAACTTTCCCCGTTTACAAATAATAAGGTGAGTCTCTGTGGATTGAAGTTATTGTGTCAATGTCACTTTGCTTCAGCACTCAAGTACTGCCCTGTGCAGTACAAATGTAAATAAACTTCACTGTTGTGTGAAGTTGTTGTGTTTCAGGGGAAAACTGTGTGCATTTTTAAAGTGATTTTACAAATGTATACAGAAAGAACAATGCTGAAACTCTTAACATTTATCAGACAAACACTAGTTTTATTTTCATGTTTCCACGATAAAACACATATCGTCTATGGTCAGCTTTGTTATGCACAAACCAATATTTGTGTGATGCTGCTGTTGCCTACAGATGATTTGTATGCTGTGCATAGTTTCAAACAAGCATACATTGTTTCTGACTCATTAAAAGTGCTGATGGAGTTTATAGATCCAATTCCAGATGGTTGTGCTTTTGTGAGAAAGCAGTTTTTGTTCCCCCTACAGCGTGTTTGTGTTTTGTTCTTTCAGATTGCTTCAGAGCAAACCAGAGGCTGCGAGGAAGGTTCTGTCTGAGAACAGTCTGCTGAAAAACATCGAATTTAATGAGAAATTCCTGGGAGAAGAAAACATTACAGAGAGTAAGATGTCATTATACTATTATTATTAGATTCGGTCTCCTCTTAAAAAGCCATCTGAGTCTGACAGTTTATTTCAAACTTTGTGATATTGAAACTAATAATGTGCAATGTTTTCATATTTCCTTTTTACTATCCTATTGTTAATGAATTGGCAAAAAGTGATCTGTACAATGTAGTTAGTTCATGAAAGTAAACACTGAGGTAAGTCTTAGCAGCAAATAACAACTGTATAAAAGTGCAGAGAACATAATAGAAATAACATATTCAGTTTTTAAAAAGCTGTTGGAATACAAATTTTGGTGGCCATGACTAATCCTTCGTCTTTTCTGTAGCCTACGACCTGCCCCAACGACCCAATGAAGCTCACATCTTCTATGGAAACATGAGTAAAATAGTGGTGTCGTTGCTGGGAAGTACAAAGAGCACAGACTGTGAACAGAACGACCACACTGAGCTGCTGCTGCCCTCTGCTAGACACATCTCAGAGCCAGACAGGTACTGTCAGAAATATTGCTAACATGCTGGAATATACTAAGACCAGGCAACACAACAGATACATTCAAGACAAACACAGGGATACAAAAATTAGTTGCTGTACTGTGTTTATCTGTATTGTAATGCATTCAAGTTATACATGAAAATATATGGGGAAATATATGGTTTAATGCACATTGCACTTAATACCACTTACTGATTTGGTAAAAGCAGAACTGTCAAACTATAGTCATTTAAATGAAATATATCATGTGGGTTTCTCTGCTGTGTTTGTGTTTTGCACCTATTTGATAACCACAGTGCTTTATGCAGTTGAACGCAATGTACAGTTTAATGCTGTTGTGTAATTCCCAGTGGTTTGCCAAATGGCAATGTGTCTCTGGATGTGCTGCCAGTGAAAGGTCCCCAAGGTCCAGCACTGAGAGTGACAGAGCCGTCCTTAAAGGTACCACAAGCCCTCTTTGAATGGACTTTAATGGTTTTGTTTGATGAGATGAGTGTTGATTATTTTGCTGTTGTTTCAACTGGATGAGATGAAAACACTTGTCGCACTGCATTTGACGTACAAAAGTGTTCATTTCTCAAAGCTGAATGTCTTGTTCTCTCCCCCGCCCCCCACCCCCCAGGCTTCAGAGCCATTACACAGGCAGTCTGAGTCCTGGGCCATCCATCCAGAACAACTTGTCCTCGCAGCTCCCACCATCAGTGAGTAGAATCTAGATTTTTAAAGCATATTATTATGTGAACTTTTATCACCTTAGCTTTAAATTCCACTGCAGTTTTTGAGCATGGCTGGCAAAGCAATCACATTCAAACCATAGATGAAATGCAGTGCCATTTGACATTATAAGCAGACTTTATGCTAGACCTTTCTTTTATTTTTGACTGCCAATATGGTTGTAGTACTCAGAATCCCAGCCATAGAGAACAACTACCAGACACATGTTTTAAATAGCCATCTAATAGAAGAGGTATAGTACTTAGGGATGGGTACCGTTCACATTTGAACCGATACGGTACCGATACCTGGTACCTGCGAATTGGTATCGGTACTCAACGGTACCAATTTTTGGTACTTTTGTGTGTGCTTGTGTGGTAATAAAGTAAAAAAAATTACTTGGAGCAGACGAAGTGTTTCGGCCATTTCTTCTCACGTTGCTGGCTGCAGACGACGCGTCGTACGGATGCAGGCGTGTTAACGGTGCTGAATACAGGAGTTGTAGCCGACCTGAGGCTGTCGAAAGTTGTACAGTCTTCAGCCTGTGTTGTTACCTCCTCAGCTTTGTAGCTCCTAACCGTGGTATGGAGCAGCTGATTATAAAGCTAAGTCTCGTTGCACCTTAGCTTGGCTCGTTCTGCGCTGGTAACTAGCAGTCCGGGCTGTTCGCACACACACAGAGGAGGAGAGGCGGATAGTTGAACACACATGGACCGGACCGGGACTTTATTCAGCTCTTTCCTTCACTCTGACGTTACAACACAGTACTTTTATGGCTGTAGAGTTGAGCTTCATCACACTGACTATACA
>JAJHUR010110964.1:0-11920 GCA_027495735.1 Lutjanus campechanus | reverse complement strand
AATACCAGTAGCTAGTCAGTAAATTAGCTACTACTACAGATGGAAAAGATAAAAGTAGGACAGGTTCAAAGTTATGTTAAAGTTTACTGAGTTTATGAGTTTAAGATTTTCTGAAAGTTAGGATGCTTGTGTAACACACATTCCTTTCTTATGTTAGGATAGGAACTCAGGTCATAACCCTAATTACCATGGTTACCAAACAAATAAGATGTGATATACAAGTTAGGAAGTTTCTGTAATACCACCGCAGGATTTTTAGGGCTCATCTCTACTGAACTGTCATTAGAATCTACTGATTTAATATGGATCACTAATTGATTAAAACTTTTTGGTAACACTTCATGGTACGGCTGCCCCTTAATAACTGGTCAGTGAGAAAAGTCTCAAAGTCTTAATCTCAATTTGGGAACTGCCCCTTGTTGTTAGGCCCAAAACAGAAGTACCAGGGGATTGTTGCAACACGGACCTTTTCTCTTGTAACACAGAAGTACCCGGGGCACTGCTGCTGCTGACCGTGCTGTAGCCGCCATAAAACCAACAGCGCCATGAAGGTTGATTGATGGGTGGATGTGATGGTGTCACTGGTTGAAACTGGTTAGTTCAGGCCTACATAAGCACGTGTCATATAGTTTTACGAAGACAACATAATTAGATTCAGATAAAAATTGATTTTTTGGGGGCATATATTGTTAAATAGGTGCACAATATGACCAAGTATATGACGGAAGAGGGTTATAAATACCTTTTTCATTTCATTGTGACTTAAAAAAAACAACCTTCTATGCATGCCAGTTGGTAAAAAAGAAAGTCTTTTTGTCATTAAATTAAAAAAAAACTAAACATAATTTAAAAAAGAGAATTATTGTTTAAAATGTGAGTAAAATTTATTACAATACTAATAAATAACTGGTTACCTCACACAGTGGGTTGCCAATATTTGTTGTGTTGCTGCAGTCTTTGGCTCACTGCTTATGAGTTAAAATAAAATAAAATAGTTATCAGTGCATTTACACCTTATCTCATAGTGGCTGAACTGTATATAAACCTAAATACACGATACTAACACGTGTCATAGTGGGAATCCCCACCACGGTACGGTGTTACTTCAAGGCAACACTTACATTTTAACAGCTTTCCTTTACTCAAAGCAGCAATATGTAGCCACTGCACGTGCAAAAATTAGTGTAGCAGTGCAAATAGCAAGTCGGAGCCGTAGACTGTAAATTAAATAAGTTTTAATCCTGTTTAATATACGATCTATGGATGAAGCGAGTTGTTCACCGCCGCCCCTCCTCTGCAGGCATAGCAGAGACAGGCAGGCTGCAGGAGCCCGACACAGGAGTCCCACGCTGTAAGTTGATCAGCTTTTCATAATCGTCAGCTGTCTGTCAATGTAAAGCTAAGCCCTGAAAAAACAAAAGCCCACCGCTCTGAAAATACACACTCTGGACAACGAGTTAAGTGGCTGCCTGCCAAACTCCATTAACACTTCGCTCAATTTAACACTTATAAACATCTACTCCTCCTAAAAGATTATTAATGATTAATTATGAGTCAGACACTAACTTATTTGGTGAACATTTGAAAATTTCAATTTCAACTCTGATTCATGTGAAATGGACATAAAATTAGTTATTCCTGCCCAGGAAACAAAAGACAAGTATTTCGACATGTTTCCTTAATCTCTGATGACACATCATGGTCATTTTATGATTTATTACAGACAAATTTCTCCTCTAATTATCAAAAAAACCCCAGTTAAAAAGTAAACTTTACTCATCTATAAACCCTTGTGTGGTGTTCATGTTTTTGTTACTCTAGTGGACCCACTGCATTACTCGGTTTCTAAATCAATACAGTCATAACAATTCATGCAAAAATACTTAACATAATACTTTATCTCAATTACAAGCAATACAGACAACATATATAGTTAATATCTGACATTTACTTCTGTTAGGTCACATTTTTCAATAAAACTGCTGTTCGGTTTTTCTGATAAAATGTAAAAATAAAAACAAATCAGTTATAATCAATATAAAGGTGGAAAAAATCTTGAACAAATATAAATATGCACATGTAAGTCCTGTGGTTTTTATCCCCCTCAGGTCCAGTGGACCCGAACACCACAAGCACTCATTGAAAAAGTGTTCTTTTATATGTTCTTCACAAAAAAATGAGCCAAGGCCAATGAGTCTGACTTTGAAACATCATGTTTCTTTTAGTAAACATTGAAAACAGGTCCCACAGACCCAAACACCACACAAAGGTGTATGTGAATCTGACTTTTCCAGATTGTAAAATGACAGAAAAGGACATTTTCAGACCATATTTGAGATGATGGAGCTGAAACATGTGAGGAAGGCAGCAAAAAAAATGGCTTCAACATGAGTCATGTGACAAGTTAAAACACACCTATTAGTTTCCTCAGGCTCTCACCTCTTTTTAAAAGTATTGCACCATAATAGAGGATGTATTCTGTGAGTGTAAAGGGCAAAAAATGGATATGTTGCCTAGAGGCAACACCGTGCCATAGAGGGTGTCAAGAGTGTCTTGAAAATTGGAGGGAATTCCTGTCCTGTAGTTACCACTAGTGTTCATAGAGGTCACTGTTCGGCAACAGATGTGATGGATACAGATGCAACGTGAGGTCAGAAAGTGCTGCTGATGTGGACCTGTAGAGTCTAATAAAACAGTGTGTGTGACACTGATAAATTCAGCTCCTCACAGGCCTCGACAGGTCCTGCTGGGTCCCAGCTAAATTTTGCATGTCTGAGTCCTGATATCCAGCTCTCTGGTTCAGATCTGCCCGTGGACGTGCAGTACAGTGAGTGTGTAGAGTGCAGCGAGGCTGAGCCGCGAACAGTGAGCGAGTGTTTGTATGGGAGCCCACACAGAGCAGAAATAATGTCTCCTCTCTGTCTGTGTGGAGCTCAGCTGTCAACACCGACCTACTTAGACTGCCACACTGAGAAACCCTGCACAGAGAGGAGGACGGGAGATTATGGGAGAGCGGAAAGGGAAGGAGATACAGAGAACCAGAGAGGAAAAAAGGGGAAGATGCAGAGGGAAAGAAAAACAGGAGGAGAAGAAGAACAGAGCCGAAAAAGACAAATGAAGAGGTTACGTGTGAGTATGATGGCAGGACAGAGAAATGCAAAAGAAGACAGAGAAAACAGAAAGAGTGAAAGAGACGGAGACAGAAGGGAAGGACATGATGTTTGTGTGTATTTGAATGTGTGTGTATCGCGCATGCATGTGTGTCTATGAGCGTGTGTGTGAACAACAGAGGTGAACGACCATTGATCGCTGCTGCCAAAGCTGCCGAGCTGCTCAGATAAGATCACGCAGAGCGCTGAAGTGTTTAATTGGGAATTGTGTGTGTGTGTGTGTGTGTGTGTGTGTGTGTGTGTGCGTGTGTGTGTGTAGCGGGTGATGTTATCACTTAACTCAAGGGCTCAAGTTTGATCTTTTATCTCTCTGCTGCTCTCTCTTTCTCTCCCTCACACACACACACACACACACACACACACACACACACACCAGTCATTCAGGAGTTGCAGAATTCAGTGGCGGCGTTCTGCTGTGTAACGACTTCAAGGAGAAAACGAGGAGGAAGCAGGAGGATGTACAGGTTGTGGAGGAAAAGTAATGGCAAGAGGTTAATGAGGAGGAAAGAAACAATAAGGTGGAAAGGAGGAGAAGAAGAAAGTAAAAACAGGAGAGCAGGAGAGGAGGTGATATAAAAGAAGAAGAAGAAGAGAGGGAAAATCAGAGAAAATGAGGGGAGAAAAGGAGCGAAATAGGATGAATAAGAAAAAATAAGATATAAAAAGAAGAGGATAAGAGAGGAAAAAAGAAAAGAAGAAGTTGAAAGGAAATGATAAAGGAAAGGAGGGTGGAGAGAAGAGAGAATAAAAATGAAGGGGAAGGTAAATTAAATTAAACTATAGGAAAGTAAAAGAAAATAATGAATGGAAAGGAAAATAAAAGAAAAAAGTGTAGGAAAGAAGACAGGGAACGCAGAAAAAAGAGGTTAAAGAAAGAAAAGAGGAATGGCAGTGAATAAAAGGGAATGTAAGGGATGGAAGGGGAAATAAGGAAGGAGTCAACAGGAGAAAAGGGAAGAAGAATAGAAAGAAGAGGAAATAAAAAGCAGAATGAAACAAAGTTGAAGGGGAAGGTAAATGAAATTAAGCCAATGGAAAGTAAAAGAAAATATGATGAAAGGAAGAGGAAAGAACATGCAAAAGAAAATGAGGAAATGGAAAAAGGAAAACTGAAAGGCAAAGGAAAAGAAAACAGAAAAGCAAAGCAGAAGGTGGATAGAACAAAGGACAAAAGTTGAAAGTAGAGTCTGATGGATGTAAAGAGGAAGGACAGGAAAAGAAAAAAGGAAAGGTAAGGAAACTGAAAAGGGAAAGGGGAAAGGAACTAAAAAGGCTGAAGAAAGAAAAGAGAAAAGGAAAGAAATAAATGGGGAAATGGAAAGAATATGTTTAAATGTAAAAAAAAAGAAGAAAGGCAAAAGATACAAAAGGAATAAAAGATACCAAAGACAAAACTGATGAGTTAAAGAAGGACCTGAAAAGAGGACGAATGAGTCAAAAAAACAGAAAAGATGAGGTCACAGAAAAGCAGGGAGGAGGAAAAGATGAAGAGGTGAGGTAAGGTTAGGGGAGGCGAGGACGAAAAACAAGCGGGCGATAAAGAGAGGGGAAGATGAGCAGACACGAGAGGAGGAGAGGAAAGAAGAGGGGGAGCGGAGAGGTGAGGAGATTTATGGCGTGAAGAAAAGGTAATGAAGGGAGAGAAGAAAAGGTAATGGAGGGAGAGAGAGAAGAGGAATGGAGGAGGAGATGATCGGTGAGCTGCTGCCTTCGCTGATCAATCACTGTTTATGGAACAATCAGAGAGAAGGAGGGAGGATGGATGGATGAGAGGGAAAGATATTTATTACACACAGAGAAATAAATGATAATGGAGCGGTGAAAGAGAGATGGATGCTGAGAGTCAAATTCTTTCCTTTTTTTAAAAATATTTTGCTGCTTTTTTGTTTGTCTCTGCATCTTTCTCTTCCTCTTTTCTTCCTCTCATTCTTTGTCGCATATCCCTCTCTCCTCTTTCTTTGGCTGTTCCGTCTTTCTTTTGGCCACATCTCAGGCCTCTGAAAACGATTCAAATAAGTCTGGAGTTCTGCTCGATGACGGCTGTTTTCCCCAAAAACCAAGGCTGGGTGAGACCGATGCAACTCTACATGTTTACAAAAATATCAACTCTTAAATCAGCATATCTCCGGACTCTTAAATTATAAACCTCGGCAACGTTAATCTAAGCCACAAACTCCTCAAACGTCCTCATATCTAAAGGACAGACAAGAGCAGTTACCAATAACTTGCAGTCCACCTATATCAGTTTAAGTGTGCATGATAGTCAGAATATTTTCACTGCTTCACTTTGCCGTTTGCCTTTTCTGACAGGAAAAGCTCTTATATAAACCAAATATCGTTCTCTCCAACCCAACCAAACTCCATGGGTGAAATGAGCAATTTTACCTCACAGAACACAGGAGTTGCTGATCTACTGCTGCCTCGATCTGTTAGTATGTTTGTGTTATTGTGTGACTTCTGTGTTTTAAAAGGTTCGTTCCGATTCGCCAAAGTCAAACAATAACACAAACAAACTAACTGATAGAGGCAGCAGGAGAACAGCGACTCCTGTGTTCTGTGAGGTAAAATGATTTAGGAAAGGATACTGGTTCATATAAGTCATGTGACTTTCTAGAATATTTTTTGCTGCTTTACTTTATCATCAGACAGCATTTTCTGACAGGAATAGGCCGTTATAAAAAACAGATATCACTCTCTCCAAACCAACCAAACTCCATTGGAGAAATTAGTCATTTTACTACTCAGAACACGTGAACTGCTGGTGTACCGCCACCTTGATCTGTTAGTTTGTTTGTGTTACTGTGTGGCCTCTGCATTTTGAAAGGTTGGTTTGGATTCACAGAAGTGGCCTGATAACACAAGCTAGCTAACCAATCAAGGCAGCAGTAGACCAGCAACTTCTGTGTTCTTCAAGGTAAAATTACTGATTTCACCAACGGAGTTTGGTTGGCTTGGAGAAAGCAACATTTAACTCGTATAACAGCAGTTTCCAGTTGGAAAAGGCTGGAAATATTCTAAATATGGTGTACACTTAAAGTGATGTTGGTTAGGTTTGGACAAAAAGAACTGCTAGGTTAGGTTTAGGGAAAGATCATAATATGGGTTAAAATAAGTACTTTATTTTTTTAAAGTACTTCAACTAAGTTTCACATGATTTTTCAGAATAATTTCTCTACTTTACCTTGCCATCAGGCAGCCTTTTCCACTGGAAAGATATCACTCTCTCCAAAGCCTCCTCTCCTCTCCTCTCCTCTCCTCTCCTCTCCTCTCCTCTCCTCTCCTCTCTCTGCTCCGTGTCTCCACAGATTTTGAAGGTCATTACTTTCAGAACATTTAATCACAGCAGGAAGCCGAGGTTCTGCTCGGCCTCCTGTGGCTGAGGGTCAGCCCCAAAAATTTCAAAAGTCATTCCCAGTTTTCAACAGATGAAATAACCGCTGCTCCTGCCCCTCCTACGCGTCCGACCTCCCTCTGCAGCTCCCCCCGAGAGGAGCAAGGCATCAACGCCGCTCGAGCTGACGGTTCGATTCCTGCCGCGGCTCGATGAGGTTGATTAAAAACTGTCCTTTTCTTTTTTTTAATCAAATTTATCAAAACGCTGATTGTACAAACTGCCTCACATGAAACGAGCGAGGATGGAACAAAAGAAATTAAATTAATCTCACAAGGGCCCAAAAGAATTAAAAAGATTAAACATTAAATTAAGAGGTAGGGGAATAAGAAAGCATGAAAGGGAATTACTTCAAATAAAAAATGCAAGTTTTTAAAGTAAGTCTTATGAAAAGATTTTAAACCATGATGCTCATTTCAACCAGAGCCTTCCTGCTGAAACTGTTGTGTGCGATTATATAATCCGTACTTGCTCTCATCTTATTTGTACTCTCTCTTTCTTGGCTCTATCCCAGTTTTTCTGTGGCCCAATTTCCCCAAAACAAAACCAACACTGACAATCTCTGCACCTCCACAGAGAAAATCACCTGAAAACACCTGAACTCTGTCACAGAATCAGTTATTTGTGCTGCATTTTGCGCTCGCCTGCCGCTGTTTTGTTGAACGCCGGTGTTACTGAGTTGTTTCCAGCGGCTACGGTGGAGAATTGCGATGGCAGAAAGTGCTTCGGCGAGCTAAAACAATCTTCAAATCAACAGTAAACGTTGGTAAAAGAGTGAAAGCTGCTTATTTTTTTTTCCAGGAGGCAGAAAACTGAAAACACCAAGTTCAAGCATCCTGTCAGGACACAGTAGAGAGGCATTCTGGGAGATGAAATCATTAAAAAGCTTTTCAGGTTGTTGAGTCTAATTGTTTGTTTCTTCAAGAGTGATAAATGGGATACTTTTACTGTCAGTCCTGCACGGACACACAGCAAACACTGTATGTTGTATTTTTGCTGTAAGATGGCAGGAAGCTGCAGGTATTGAAGGTCAAGGGTTTTAGCTTTTTGAATTTAATAATTTTTTGCTTCATGGTATGAATTGTTAGTCTAATAATCATAATATTGGCATTAATTAATTTCTGTTTTTTATCTTGAAATTAAATGGAAATATTGGTTTTAATGAATAATGAACACTTTGAAGCACCATCTGGCAACAGGTTGCTATTAGTGATTGGATCCTACATGAACATGTTACCGGTTGATTCCACCAAGCATCTGCCATGATCGTTAGTATGCACAAGGTCTTTTATTTTGAAAATTAACCAGATTCTCCCTGCCTTTTCTGTGTCTGGCTCCCTGCCCGTTCAATCTGCTCTGTGCTAATTGACGTGGCATCCGTCAAAAATAGACTTGGAGAGCGGAGTGGAGAGCCGCACTGTGGAATCATGAGCATTGTGTAGAATGGATCGATCGGCCAACGCGACGCAGCTGCACCTGGTGGAATTTAGCTATTAAAACCATACCTTTGTTTGTTTTTTGCCATGCATCATTAAGACAGAGCACATCACATCACATCAGAGGGGAAAACAATCCATGGCTCCTCTTGTCACTCTCCGTCTGCTAGCAAACAATCGAAAAATGTCTAAAAGCTGCTGTCTGCTGGCACGCACTACGAATACGTTAAAGAACCCAGAACTAAGTTTTTATAAGCTGCTGAACCAAAAGTCTTTAAGAAGACAAAAGTGATACAGATGTGAGGAAACTGTGGGATTCTGACACTCAGTAACATCATGCTGAGATTACAGCTGCTAATCTGACCAGACGAGCTGTAGAAATTTAGAGTGATATTCCACCATGCGAGAATAACCCACTCAGTAAGTACTCACCACTATGCCGATGTGATGATAAGTGAAGATCTTCAGTTCACCAAACAGTTTTAGGAGAAGCAGGGTAGCAGCCTCATCCAGTACAATGGCAGTGAACGGTGACCACGGATAAAACGTTAAAAATAGCACACAAAACAAACGCAAAATGTCTCCATCCTGCTTGTGTGGTGTAATCCAAGTGTCTGCAAGCCGCGACATTAAAAATGAACCGCAAAAGACGCCATTTACGCCATGTTTTTAGCAGAAATATCAGCTGTTGCACGTAGCCGGTAAGATGTAAACATGGCGTCGATCTGGCGAGACTTCGTATATATCCTAATGGCCGCACGTGCCGAAGTCTACCCTGCTTCTCCTAAAACTCCAGGATTGTTTGGTGAACTGAAGATCTTCACTTATCATCACATCGGCATAGTGGTGAGTACATATTGAGTTAGTTATCATGGAAAGTGTAGTATCACTTTAAGATAACTCGGCTATGAAGAGGCCTGATTTTGATCTTTGTTAGGTTAAATGATGATCTCACCTGGTGATGCCATCAAATAGGTATTTATATTAAAGTATTTCACCTGTGGCCATTCAGTGTGATCATTTCTCACGGAAAAGAAAGAGCTAAGATTTCCTGGAAATATTGTCAGTTTGACTTTTCCTCTCTGGTAGACACACAGGAGGCTAAAATAATCACGTTCTGAAATCTTAGCTCAGGCACTCTGTTTCATATTGTAGCGCCGATCTTTTCACCCCCGGGTGGGCGTTGTTTTCATTAATAGAGGCCTGAATTTTCGTTCACGTTTGCAGATTTTGAGAAGAGGGTTTTGTGCAGATGCATCAATCTGATATAGGATTGTCACCATCATTGTCATTGTTAATCTTGCCCACAAAGCTCAGATTCACTTGTTCACTTCAGTGCACTGCACGCTTTCTTGGAGCAGCATCTAGTGGCCATTAGAGGAACTGCAGCTACTAGTGTCTACATGATAATTTACAGCACATCCTGAACCGACCCTGCATTTAAACTTTGAAAATTTTAAAATCATTTTGTTTCTTGTAATCAGTACGATTATACTTAAAACAAAAACAGTAGATGTGTTTAAAATGACTGGACTGCAGGTTGAAGCAGTTTGTCTGCTGAAGCTGACGCACAGAAACACAGAAGAGGAATAAAAATGGTGGGTTGTTCAATAAAAATCTGTCATCTGTGTGTGTATGTACACTAAATATATCTATATATATGTGTGTGTGAGTGTGTGAGTGTGTGTGGTGTCTAGGACTCACTGTCCAATATAGCTTTTCCCAACACGCTGCTACCATGGTTACGCAGGGATATGAGGCGCCACAGAAACAAACAGAGAGACGTTTGAGCACGCTCACTGCTGATCACCTGGCTGTCGCTCTCCCTCACATACAGACAGAAACACACACGTGCGCACACACACACACACACTGTGTACACATGTGATACACATGCAAATATGTAAGGACACACACACAGATGCACACTCAATTTGCAGCTGCTATTAAGTCAGAACCGATCACCTGCTATCTGATACACACACACACCTACACACACACACGCACACAAGCTATAAATATCCATGTGCCACTCAAAGTGAATCAGTTGTCTATCCCCAAGCTGCTGTCCCACATAGCCACTCAACTGAGCTGTGTGTGTCAGTTTATGTGTGTGTTAGGAGTGTGTGTGTGTGTGTGTGTGTGTGTGTGAGAGAGAGAGAGAGAGAGAGAGAGAGAGAGAGGAAAAGTGTTATTTTTAAGTCGTGTGTTTGAACGACAGAGCGAGGGGTAGGAAACCAGGGAGAAGAAGAAAGAGAGAGTGTCTGCGTGCGTCAGAGGAAGTGTTGGCGTGTGTGTTTTGTGGCTGTGATGTGTGTTTATGTGTGTGTTTGTCAGAATAAACATTTCATCCCCTGCAAGTGATGCAGGCACCCCCTTCGGCCAATCAGTAATGAGTAAACAAACGCAGCGCCCCCCTCAGGCCAATCAAAGCAGCTTTAGGAAAGCCGGGAGGAAGTCTGAGCGAGGCAGCCGAGGCTCTGAAGTTTCAGATAAACTGCTCGACATAATGGCAATTAAACCCACGATTGTGGCGCCCCCTCGGGCCAATGAAACTGCTGTACTGAAAAAAGAAAAAAAAAAAAGATCACATCACTTCCTCCAAAACAACCATAACTGAGGAGAAAATGCTGAAAATATTCAATAAAAAACTTAAAAAGTAAATGTTTCTCTCCCTTAAAACAGCTACATCTGTTTGATTAACTGATATGAAAGGATGAACATCCAGATAAGCCCCCCCCTTATTCTACAATACAGTTTTCTTAAAGTCAACAAATCCCATGAAAACACACACACATACAAAACATTTTATTAGTGCGTCACAGTCCAAAGCACGCTGGTTCCTACTGAGAACATAAATATTTAAAAACAAGTGGCAAATATGTGCAGCAGTTATATTTTCAGAAGTATAGTAGTTCCCAGCAAATCTTACCAAACAGATCACGTCGCTTCCTGGAGAATTTAAGTCCAAAACATTTATAACTGAGGAGAAAATACTGAAGATATTCACAAAGCAAATACTACTTCTTTCATACTTTTTTATTGATTGTAAGACAAAACACGGGACAGTAAAGACAAAACACAACAGTAAATACAGGACGGGACAGTTGGCCGTGAAGCGAGACAGCATCATTCGTCGTCTGGTGTTGTATTGGGTTTTGTGTGTGTGTTTGTGTGTGTGTGCATGTGTGTGCGACGGGGAAAAAGTGTGTGAGGTATGTAGGGACGAGAGAAATAAGGTAGGGGAAGAAATGGTGAATGTGGGGGGACAAAAATGAATGAACAACGGTAGTTTTGACTAAGAGCGTGTGTAAAAAAGGAAAGATAAGAAAGGGCTACTTGACAGAACAGTGCTGCTGCTGTACCACTAAAAATAATGATAACTATAAAGTCCGGGTTTGCGTCTGTCTCTTAAAACAGCTATTTTACTGTAAAATCTGATCTGCTGTGTTTGGTTAACTGTCTGGCAGATATAAAAGAATGAACATCCGGTAAAGGCTTCCCTTATTCTGCAGCATATTTTTTCTTTTAGTCAACAAATCCCATGAAAACACAAAAAAATCAGCACTATATTAGTGCATCACTCAGCCCCAACTGAGGACATAAATCCTTAAAAACAAGTCGCAAATATGTGCAGCAATTTCATTTTTAGAAGCACAGCAGTTTAGCCAATTTTACCAAATGGGAGTAAATCATGCATTTGTTGGAGACTATTTTCAGCGGCAGATTAATCCACATTTAGTTACGGGTTAGCTACACTGGCAACAAGTAAGCTAAAGCTATCTGTTCATCAGAAAACTCTGTTATTAAATCACCGACAGTTGAAGCCGAGCAGCTGGAGGCAATCAGAGGGGGGAACCAGAAAATAATTTTCTCCATAAAATATGATCCGGTTTCACCCAAATCAGTGCATAAAGTTATAA
>JAJHUR010110963.1:0-36245 GCA_027495735.1 Lutjanus campechanus | reverse complement strand
AAGAGACAGGTGTGTGTGTGTGTGTGTGTGTGTGTGTGTGTGTGTGTTTGTGTGTGTCAGTCAGATACACATTTATTCAAAATTTAGCAGTCTTTCCCCTATAATTGTACAGAGCTCGCAGGCACCCCCAACAGGCCAAAGAATTAAAGTCAAAAATTACACCAAGTGTCAATCTTTTGGAAATCAAAGCAGTGTTTCTCCCATGACTGCCTTGGGAGAACGGCATGGATGGTCACATATGTTCCTCTCCTCTCCTCTGCTCTGTGTATCACTGAGGGCGCGTCACACACACACTGAGCAGAGGAAGGGACAGTGATAGAGATAGGGTTACTCACACTGACAACAACTCATCCTCTGTAAAGTTTTAGCTGACTTTAGCACTGCAGAAGTCACTGATAATGTATGATCAAATAGGGTATTGCTGCTATAAGGTTCAGGTAGCACAATAACTTGATTCTCCCTCTTTATTTCACAATATTGCATTGTCCAGTTTATATGAAGTGTATTCACTGTACTGCTGTAATGTCACTAAAGATTTGCTTCAGTAATTAGCCAGCGGCCACCAGCTCAAAGCAGTTAACTTGAGTTAAACACCGATATATGTAGATAGAATTATTGTATGGGTCAAGATATCCGCAGATACCCATTATTAAATGACTCAGATTGGGATCCTGGCCAAAATAACTTCATCTGAACATCCTTACATCCTCATATTTATAATAGAAGTTGTGCTATATACTGTATGTCCACATTAATGACTACATTTAGAAGGAGCTTTTAGTCACACTTTGGTATCATCTGATATCAGCTCATATCATTTCTTATCTGTGAGCACAATGCTCAGTAATTATCCAAAGCATCACATTATGTTTTCCATCTCTGTCCTTTATCCTATTTTATTAAGGTGAAGGAAGAACTAATTGCACATTTTAAATGTGAATCACACAAAATCCTCTGTTTTTTCTTCAATTATTAACATAATTAGTTTTTAATGCGTGTTTTTAAACTGAACTTGTCGCTGTGAAACTTTGAAAGATTTTTTTACTCTGTGATTAAGACCAAGACTGTGAATTTTCTCCCTCTCTTAGTCGCTGTCTCACACACACAGTATTAGCCTCACACTCATCACTTCCCTCGTCCTGCATCATAGTCTCCCAATTACTCAGAGTCAGTGTGGTTCAATGCAGAACAAAGGCTAATTTGAGGCATGTCACTAGCTAATTTGTGACATGTGGGTAGCTCTTTGAAATGATATCACACATAGGCTGTTGGGTGTCATGAATGAATCAAGCTGAGAGGAAACAGCTCTCCACTTTGATCTCATTAGCAGCCTTTGTTCCACTTTGCTCGTTGCATGTTGGAGCTGGACTCGGTGTTTATCAGCTCTATAAAGGAGGTCATTTAAGAGGAAACCACTGATCACTCTCTGATTTCATATGCTAGTGACAACAAGTATCATAATAATGTAAATTCCCACATAGTGGTCATGACCATTATTTACAGAAACTGAGGAGAAAGGCGGACCTTTTATTGAGACATAGAATTATAATAGTATGACTTTATTTGTTTTTTTCCCCCCAGTATTATGAGTATGTTTATCATATTATAATTACAAACTCTCTGCTTCATGTGGAGCATATGCCTACGTGCCCAAGGTTCTATGTTCCCAGGGTCCGATGTTCTATATTACCCCCTAACCTTATATCTAACCCATTATGTGCTATTTAGGGCTGTGGAACAAATGACCTATGGGAACAGAGGACCCTAGAGTACATATGTATAACTGGGGAGCATAGGACCCTTTGTCATGCTCTCATCATGTGCCATATAAGCACAGGATCCTTGAAACATAGGAATGGCCCAGTTTTATGCTCTGCTTACCTTTGCTATGTAAACGTATGTTTTTGCAGTTAATGCAAACTCAACACTACCATATAGCTGTTTCTCATATCTCGTCGTTCAGGAGCCCTTTTACTGAAGACTTGCACTGTCTGCCTTGACTGTCATCTGCAGGGAGCATGTTGATATTCAGTAACAGCAGCTAAAGACAGGTGCAACAAAGTATATAGCACAGTGGGAACTTTTATCTCACCTAGAAAAGTAGAAGTCACAATCGTTAAGCACTGTAGCGCACTAGATTTCCCAAATGCAATGCAACCTCAATGTGTGAATTACAGCACTGAAACGGCTCTCTTACTTATACGCCACTGCACCACTCCAGCATTTTGTTCATTTGAATAACATTAGTTGATTTCTTGATTAATGGATCATTTTAGCGACTCTCCAACAAATGTGAAAAACATTGTGGGCCCCTCTTAAGTAGTCTGCACTTTGCAAAGTTTTCTAATCAGAATTAAGCTACATACTTGCTGTGTAATTTTGGCCCACATTTGTCTGTGTTTTGAGAGTTGGTGGCTTATAAATGTCTTTAGCCAGACGAGACAGGTTTTGTTCTTCCCTCTCATTCAGCTCAATAGGCTCTGTAATTAGCTTGAGTGTGTCTGGGCAGGGGAAGAGCACAGAGGCCTTGATACCCAGACGTGACCATGAAAAGTATTTTCTTGTCGGGCTTTTAAACACTAAATGATGTCTTTTCCTTGCACGGGCCAGGTGACCTACCACGTCCTAATCTGAGAGGCCTTGCCCTGATCGACCCATGATAAAGCTTTGATTTTTCATAATTTCCCAGTGGATCTTGTAACTTGTTTAGTTCAATCTTTTCATCTGTAATGCCTGTCCTATGTCTGCAGGGATGTTTGATATTAATTTCAAGGAATTTGAATTTGTAATGTAGTGTAATTGCTTTTGTAAAAAGGAAACATTACAGATTCTTATCATGCTGTGTGACAAATCTCATTGTTTTGTTTAACTTTTCTTCCCTGTGGGGAATAATGTGCACTTCTTGTAACTATTGTGAATTTATGTAAAAGCATTGAATACAAAGCCTAATTTAAACCTAAAAAATGCATAGGCTCTTTATGCAAAACTGCATTACTTCCACTAAGTGATTTATGTAGGCTGGTTTTTGCACTGAATGCTGTGAAGACCAAAATGTTGTGCTGTTTTCACTTTCCCATAAAGCTGTTGATTTTATGCCTTTTTTCAGTAATATTCTCATACATGAGGGCAAATATTTGTGACTTCAGAGCGGCAATGGCATAAACAGACGTGAACTTTGTTAAGGTCAAGTTTTGTGTTTCAAGTACTACACGGTGAGCTCGTTTGGTTATTTATTTATTCGCAGGACACAGATGGTCTGAATCTGGAATAACTTAAAATTACGTGATGGTGGTATAAACAACGACAACAAAAAAAGGTTTCAGGTATTTTAATTGTAAAGTTAGGGTAAAATTAAGTTGCCAAATATGCCCCAAAGGTTCAGTTTGTAAGATTTATGGGGATTTATTGGAAGAATATGTCAGAAATGGACTATAATAGTCATGACTATGTTTTCATTAGTGTATAATCACCTGAAAACAAGAATTGTTGCTTTTATTAGGGCACGGCTCCTTGTCCATGGAAGCCAACAAGTTGTACCGCCATGTTTCTACAGTAGCTCATGACAGACAGATCAAACCAAACCAAGCATCATCAAACTACATACTATACTTTTTATATTCTTTTAATGTGAGAGAGACCTCTAGGAGCAGAATTTACATATTTCTTGAACCGGAATATGAACAGGAATGAATATAATAAAAACAATAGTATGTTCATGTTTTTCTCAGCTAATTAAAGTTGACAGTACAGGCTTTGTTTTACTCCATGTTCACAAACATTACTAATGTAAACAAATCTTTTAAATTACAAAACATTATTACTGTAGGTCAGACAAAGCTGCTTTCTTGTGTTCTTCCCGTATAATTAATAATCTGTCAGTCACTTTGAGTGAAAGCAGGTTCTGTTCATGCAACATTAGTGGTGGGTTTACTGTTTTTTGAGCTAGGAAATTAACACAAACACAGCCTGAAAGTGACAAAATCATAATGAGGTGTCTGAATAAAAGGCCACTATTTCATATGGGGAGGTCATCCGTTGTCTATTTGTCTCTCCTGTTGCGCATTTTCTTCCCGCTACTTGTTTTCCATCCTTCCTTTACCTTTTCAAAATAATCTGTTGAGTTGGTTGCAGAGGGTTTTCACTCCTCCAGCCCCCACAGCCCTCCAAATGCTATTTTCAGCCTTCATACACAGAATGAAAGTAAATGCGATCTATCATATTTGATTTGTTGCCTCTTGTATTGTTTTGATAAACTTTGTGTCTGTGTCAGTCTCTGCAATGTGCAAATCAGCCACTTCTCACAGCCTCTTGGTTAGCACTCATTGTGCTGCTGTAACTATAGTAACAAACGTGGTGATTTCACAAAATGAAATAAAGTCGCTCTTCCTTTGTCAGAAAGGTGCCATTTACTGTAAATGCTGCCAATTACTGGAAATGTCTGTGTATGACTGACCCTAGACACTTCAGCTGATAATTCCCACAGCAGACACAGCAGCTCCACGTTTGTGTTCCCATAATAAGCTGATATTCCTCCATGCTGGATACTTATGTTATAGAATGGAAACGGGAGAATAGGCACAGTGGGAATTGACATTAATTTTTCTGTTCTGGCGATGGAGGTGGAGTTATTTCTAAGCTCACACACACACATATAAATAGTTATGTCTCTCATATGTCCCCATGTGACTGTAAAATCCTTTCCTATCCAGCTTATTGCAATTTTTGTTTTGCTTTGACCTCTCTGTACGACCACTGCTTCATACTCCTATGTCCTATGTCCTATGTTCCCAATGTCCTTTGTTCCTAGGGTCCTAAGTTCCCAAGGTCATGGGCCCAAGTTCCTATGTTCCCAGAGTCGTATGTTTTCAGGGTGCCAAGTTTGTGAGGTCCTATGTTTTCAAAGTCTTGTGATCCCAGGGTCCTACGTTCTCAAGGTCTGATGTTGCCAGGATTCTAAGTTCCCAAGGTCCTATGTTCCCAAGGCCTTATGATCCCAGGGCTCTATGCTCCCAGTGTCCTATGTTTCCAGGGTCCTATTTTCCCAGGTTCCTATATTCTCAGTGTCATATGTTCCTAAGGTCCTATTGTTCTATGTTTTTAGGGCCCTAATTTCACAAGGTCCTATGTTCCCAAGGTCCTATTTTCTTAGGACCCTACATTATCAGAGTCCTATGTTCTCAGGGTCTTATGTTCTCAGGGTACAACTGTATGTTCCCAATGTCTCCCATGGTCTCATTTTCCCAGGCTCCTACATTCCCAGGGTCCTATGTTCCCAAGGTCACATTTAATAATAATAATAGATTTTATTTATAATGCACTTTACATTTGAAAGCAAATCTCAAAGTGCATTTTTCCCAAAGCCCTATGTTCCTCAGGTCCCTGGTTTCCATGGTCCTATGTTCCCAAAGTCCTGTGCTCCCATGGTCCTAAGGTCCCGCTCCCTAAACACTTTAGCTGACAATTCCCAACAAGCAGCACTGCAGTTCGATGTTTGTGTTCACGTAATAAGCTGATATTCCTCCACGCTAGATACTTATGTTATAGAAAAGAGACGGGAGAATAGGCACAGTGGGAATTGACACTAGTGGAAGCTTCTAATTTTTCTGTTCTGGCGATAGGAGTGGGGTTGTGTTTCTAAGCTCACACACACATCAGTAGTATTTTCTATTGTATCCCGTGTGACTGTAAAAGCCTTTCCTGTCCAGCTAATTGCAATGTTGTTTTGCTTTGACCTCTCTGTACATCCACTGCAGTTCGTGCACGCACATACACATTGTACACACAATGCCACAGGCATCCCAGTGGCTTTCTTACTTTGGATCCCCCAGCTGTAACCCTGTGACCTCGGCTCTCCAACTACTGTATTGTGCAGTGCCTCTCTGTGAGTGAGTCACTGCAGGTGTCCAAGGCACGGTAAATAAAACATCCTCCCACCAGTGGTGAAATATTGAACAGACAAGGCACTGAGATGCTTGTCTTGTCTGAGGGGGGGGTGGGGGGTGGGGGGGTAGAGGGCCAGAGGGGTTGTGGATGCAGAAAATGGAGAGGGAAAAGCACTATGGTCAGGGTGAAACAGAGTGAAGATATGGGTGAAAGCACATCACCACAGAGAATCCAGTTGGAAGAAATGGTACTAAAAGACAAGAATGATGGGGAGGAAATGGAAACTGATAATGGACTGCAGGCAGGTCTGTGGCGTCTTCCTGTTTCCTTTTTTTCCCTTTTTGTCTCTCACACTCAACAATTCGTACATAAACTGTGCACACAAACGGAGGTGGATGCAGGTCGCGGTGAGGCTTTTCCAGCTTCAGATATGTATTGGTCGCTTCTTTGTTCCTTCATTAAGCTCTTGCTGAGTCACTCTCTAGCAGCCTCACACTATCTCAAACCCATTGTCACATCAACATTACCACATGCCTGGGAGGCTGCAGTGGCAGCGTAGCACAACAGAGCTCTCTTTCTCTCTTTCACACATGCAAAAGAAAAAGGGGGGAGATGTTTTTCATGCTGCAAACACAGGTTGTTTACACGTGTGGTCATGTATTTCATTTTCATAAAATGTGCTTGAAGGGATAGGAGGGATTCCTACCCTTTGATCATGTAAATTCTTACATATTTTCCCTAGATTCTATATATTTGCTCACTGATTCCTCTGGACAGTGTAAAACCTTTCCTGGTCACTTCTGGGCCTGGTAAGAAAGGAGTAAATGAAAAGGAGAAAGGAGAAAGTAGTACCACCATCCTTATAAATGCTTTAAAAATGGTTCATAATTAGTAAGTTTTGACAGTAACCATGGCCCTATGGCCCACGGCGACAAAACGTTACTCTGTGGCCACCAAATATTCCATGTTGGTGGCCCCTTGTGGCTACCAACATTTATCCCTTTCCCTTTGCCAGCATTACAGTTCCAGAAATTTCACGAAATCAGTGAACAGTACTAGTCGCTGGCTAGCTACCAATATGTCAAGGCTGCCTAAGTATGGGCTTACTCAGCCTACTCAAACTGCAGATGCGATCCGTACAGAAGAACCACCAACACAAAAGGTTGACTATGAAAAAAAAAACAAAACAGCAATAAAAATTTTAAGTGGCTAGAATACACCTAAGGATGTAATTTACTGTGGTGTGTACCACCAGTTTCCTCAACTAGCTGAGAAGTCTAGCTCTTTAAGAAGGTTGCAAGGTTAATTTACTTAAATCAAATAAATCATTAGAATAAAAGTATTGGAGTGCGGAGGATGAATTTAGGAGTCTCACAGCCTTAGGTACAATTTCTTTTTGAGGACTTTAAGATTAAAGAATGGATGCTTTCTATTATATTTTTTATGGTGTCACTCTGTTGTGCTGTGATTAGACTATTTATCTGTAATACCTTTAATTAAAGTAGATATGAGAAATGGTATACATGAATGTGTACCTGCATACCCCTGCCCCACTGAGGCCACCCTCATCAAAAAACTCCGGAAACATCCCTGAACAGTAAATAACATAAGTGGATAAGTGTCCTAGTTAAGAAAAGCAACTTAATATGCAAGTTGCATTAAATTGCCTTTTCTTTTTGTTTTCACATAAGTTTACATTTGTGCTACCAAAAATGTATTTTTGCCCTCAAATTTAGGGCCTTTGTGGCTCATGGGAGCCAGTGCTTAAAAATATTAGTGTCTATCCAGGATTAGGTTGTTAATTCGGTGATATAAACTTTATAAATCATTAGTAAGCACTTGTATACAAGTTAAAACACAGATTTCACACATTGAGGTGGGCAAGATCCAGTTACTACTAATTAATCTTACTGCTGAGAGACAAACCAAAAGAAGCCTTATTGTAAAATGTGAAACACATGACCATTCATTAACGAAATATATTTACAACTGTCAAAAGAGAGCCTTATTGTAAAGTGTAAAACCGTGCAAGCTGAAAATGTCATGGTAAACAATACTGCCAAAGCTTTAGTGTATGTTGATAAGTATGTATGTTTATAAGATGTGCTGAGAGTGGTTTCATGCTAATAACTACTGTATGATTACCCATGCTTGTGCATCAGGCAAATACTTTCACTGCTATTTGAAACTTTTTATAACTAGCAAAACCTCTCAAATATCGCAACATAGCCTTGCACTGTCGGTACATCAACAGCTGCAAATCTGAAATGCACACTAGCACAAACAAGGTCAAAAAATGTTATTTACTTCAAGAAAAAGCAAAAATGTAATGTGGTGGGGTTCCCTGCTGTGTCTAAATATGTAATTTTGCCACCCCTTCCTGTATACCACGACAGCACCGCAGACACTAATTACTACTTTTCAGCTTGGAATCACAAAGGAAACTAGCACCTATAACAAACCTTAAATCAAATGCCTCCATTATTTTGATTGGCATTTGTATGGCGCAAATGGGTATGGTAAAACATTTCCTCACTCCGTGTTTGAGGCACTTTTAAGTTGTCAGTCAGGATTCTTTGCAGACACAATGGATGTGAAAGGAAGAAAAGAAGACAAAGTAAACGGCCTTGTATGTGTGCGCAGATGTATGTTCCTGGTAGTGGAGGCGCATGTCATTTCAACTCTATCTTCAGGAGAAAGTGCACTTGGATACTGTGTACCTGCTGAGATAAATACTGGTCATACACTGGAAAAACTGGCACCACATGTGTAACTATATCCAGCATACAGGCAGGTCTGTGTGTGATCATCTGCACTCTCATGTGCATGCAATGTACCACCCCTCAAATTCTGCACTAATGTAACGGGACAGAATTTTCACATTTGTTGAATCAGCAAACCACGAAATATATTATTAATTGAATAACAAATTAGTTGGTAATTAACTTTATTATTTCATTATCATTTCAGCATTGTGTGTAACCCTTCTTCATCCCACAACACCAGCTGTTTGCCTTGCTTTAACCTCTAACCGTCTACATTTTTCATGCAACTTTAATCTGTTACATTTTTTACATTTTCTTACATTTGTCACTATTAGTGCAACTATTTTGTCTAACTAATAATTCAACAATCTACAAACCAGAATAACATTAATGACAATACTGGAAAACAGGAAAAGAAGACTACTAGAAGACCGATATCTTAAATTAACTGACATTTATATCCAATATTTAGTAGAGGTAGATTGGGCTGGGGTGATTGGTCGATATTATCAATGTCAAAGATTACAGAAACGTGTCTATTTGCATAACGTGTGTCCGCACATCGCAATGGATGTGTCTGGTCAAAGCATTATTCCCAGACTCAGAAAACAACCTTCAGCAAAAAAAAAAAAAACTCACTAAAGTTTGGGAGTATTTTAGATTAAAGAGACCAAAAATGCAGTGCTCTGTAAACTCTGCAAAATGGAAATGGCTTAACATTACTTCAGCAGTAGGTAACACCTGCTCTGCACGAACACTTGAAGTGAAAGAACTGGAGCGCTTTATCATGACGGCAGCAGCAGCTAGACAGCAGCATCCTGCTTACTTTTTGTCTCCACGAGCGTGATATATTTGGATTATCAACATGCAAAACGTGTTTCTGTTAGTAGCTGCCTAAAATTGATTTTCTAAATATTCCTTTATATCTGTTAAATTTATAAGCCGTGTCTGCATGAGAAAATTACTTAAACTAACGTTACAGCCTGTTGGTACAGTCTGTAACTTTAGATACAACATTTTAATTATTTTCCTCACCCCACAGTGATGCAAGAATCCATTTACCAGTGATTATTTTAACTGCATATTACTCCAGTGAGGAAAGAAATCCATGTCATAAACAGTTTAAGTTTTAACCCATGTACTTGCGTCTGACTGTGTCTGACATACAGTATATTAAATAGGGTGGAAATTAGACACATTTTAAAATATGCCACAATTATTCTAACATGCTTACAACATTTTAACACATGGAATAATAAGTTGTTGTTTTTTTTAAGTCAATGGCTGCTTACTTTTTGCACTTTTACTTTTTCTCGCCAAAACTGACAACAAACTAACAAGTGGTTAAAGCTCACAGAGCCAATGGCCTGTAGCAAAATTGGATATTGCACCAGTCTTCTCAAGCACTGATTTATTTCTTGTTTCTAAAAGATTTATTAAAAAGACGAGCGGCAAATAAGTAGGATTGAAAGTCCCATAAAATATGTGCTCAATGCACTAACCTATGCATGTTTACAAATATCACTTGTTCTGTGTATTCCAGGAATGACTTTGAAAGTTACAGAACGCATTCTTCATCACTGCAAATCATGTTTCCCTACGCCTCCATTAGATCAAGTCTTTTAGGATTGTAATTACATAAACTCTTAATGTGATTAGATAGCTGCTGTATACCAGCTACTAATGTCAGCACTGGCTGTAATGGGAGGTAATGATGCTAGATTTGATGCTGCCAGACAGAAGGACATGAATCAGAGGATTAATGGACTCATTCAGGCCATTAACCATTAGAAGTAGTTAACAGAGGTGAATCAAGGGATGCAGTTGCAGACTGAACAAAAGGAGAGCACTGTCAAAATTCAGACTGAGTTTGTCATTTTAAGATTTCAGCGCCTCTCGTGTGTCAGTTTGAGTGTTGCAAAACCGGATATTCCACACAGACTTCCCTTTGAGAAAACTGGAATATATAATGCGCCATTTGACTCACCACATTCTAAATGTAGAACAACAAATCTTCAATTTAATTGATTCTCTGTCGCTCGGCTCAGATTTTGGCACATCACTCTCCTGAAAGTCACTGCAAGTATGAATGAGAAATCCAACAGGCAGGCCATCTGTACACCAAACTCAAGTCCAAGAATGAAAAAGTGCTCATAAAATCTTTGTGGGTACACAGTTTGTCTGCCCGTACAGCATCCCACACATTGACATAGCATTTTATTCAGATAGAAGAAATCAGTCTTCATCACAGTAAGAGATCGCCTTCATGACTTTCTGTGCTCCTGTTATGTAAAAACAGAAGATCGATTGGTTGATTTGTGTGTAGATAATGTGCAGCTCCTGCCACTTTACCTTCAGTGTTATTTATCATTACTGGGTGAAAATCAGCAGGCAGCAGAAGCTTATTGCTCAAAAAAGATGGTTTTGGTTGTAGTTATTCTTCATCACAACACCTTTTTTTAATTTTAAAAACAAGATGACGATCCTTACATGCAGCCTGCTAACGTATTGCTATTCCAGTTAGTATTTCGTTAGATATCTCTTGCACAATTTGCCTATGTTTTTGGGCTATTTTGGAAACTACAAAAACACATCTACATAGTCAGGTGACAACATTTGTCACTCTGTGTGTGTGCCTATGTGAGTGGCTACCTTTGTCTAGGTTTATCTATGTGCATGCTGACATGTTTGTGTCTGTATGCATTTGTGTTTGCGCCAAGGCAAACACATTTATATAAAATGCCTAATTTAGCCGAGCAGAAGCATCTGGACAAAATGATTTTTAATTTGTTTTTGTTTCCTTAGCTGTCATTACCTCTGTGCTGCACTTATAATAACAACATGTAGAGAAGGCATTGGGCAATCTGGCAACTTCTCTGTGTTGTGGTGGAGGAATGCCTGAAGAAGAGCAACAAATAATCAGCCAAATACTAAATTATCGGCCAATATATTGTTTACTGATTGTGCACAGAGATGAAGATTGGCATGAAACAAACAAAAAAAAACTGAAAGAATCATAATCAGGAAGATGTTTAACATTTGCATCTCCGCTGTTTTGGTTATCACACTTAGCAGTGGATTGCATTTCCTTTAGTCTTGGATGGCAACATGTTCCAAAGTGTTCGGTGTATGATTGTAATTCATCGCTTGGAAGTGACTCAGTGATTCAGATCAATAAAGAAAGCACATATAATTATGAAAGGAATTTTTCCTTCTCGCCTGTGTATATGTGGTCACTGCATAACTGACTGCACTGACTCTGCCGTGCAAGTGAGCAGAAAAACAATTTGTGGCAATATTGACCTTAGTTCCAACATTTTTATTTTCTCACCTGCAGCAACAAAACTTCAAAAGCAATGAACCTGCAACGGTGTTTGCCTCTGGAATGTGCAGCCTGTTTATTACCGGCGATCAGTTCTACCTGTAGTTTAGACATCGGCAAAATTACTTGTGGAAAATCAAAACAAGCTCACAAACAAAACAGAAAAATTGCATTGCCCACAATGCACACACAGATGCTCACATAAACACACACAGTAAAGCATCTGGTGGTTATATTGTATTTGCCTTTTAAGTGACTAACAGCTGTCCCCTGGTTGATTTCTAATTAGAAAGCTATTGATTACACTCAATACCAAACTTCCACTTTAGGCCTGATGAGCAAACACAACAGATGTTTCAGAACATCAATACGGGAGTCATTATTTAATGAATGCCATTTTTTTCGCTTTGTTTTAGTACCCTATTTCAAAACATAAGTACCAACACTTTGCAATATTAATGAGCTGCAGGCGCCACAACAATCTGAGACCAATATTGCAGTTTTAAACTAGAAGTTATTAGTTTCTTAAGCAACTAAATACAAATATTCGAAATATAGTTCATTTCTAGGCTATTTTTAAAAGCCAGTGTGTAAGATTTTGGGGGGATCTATTAGCACAGTATTGCAGAAATAAAATATGGTATTCATATTTTTTTCACAAGTGTATAATCACCTGTAAATAAGAATTGTTGTGTTTTAACTTCCTCAGAATAGCCATTTATGTACAGGGGACACGTTTTCACCTTGTTGAACCGCAATGTACAGTAGCTCAAAATGGACAAACCAAATATTGGCTCTATGGGACCTTTAGCGTTTTTTATGTGTTTTGCGGCCTCCTACACGCTTGGAAGCAGAGAGTGATACAGGTTGTTTGCAATTTGTGAGCTCACAGCTAGATGTCCCTGAATCCTACACGCTGGTCCTTTAAATGGCAAAGCGTTGTGTTTTCTGCACAAAATCTGCAATATAATCCAGTGGGATTAAAATGATCAGCTAATGCAGATAATGTTGTAGTTGCTTGTAGTGCAGATTAGCCCATTTATTAATGAGGTAAACAACAGAAAATTAATTTAATATTTTTAATTGATTAATTATAAGTCATTTATTAAGTGAAAATGCCAAACATTTGCTGATGCAAGCTTTTCAAATTTTAAAATTGTCTGCTTTTCTTTGTATAATACCTTTCTGAATTTGATATCTTCAGTTATTTGAACTGTTGGTTGGAGAAAAGTAAACATGTTATATAATGTGCCCTCTTTCTTTTAATAAAACAATAGGGATGTAACTATATATATAAAATATCACAATATGGCTATTAAAAGATATTTCAGTGCCTTATTGGACTGTGATGAAATGTATTGTGATATTATGTGATTAATTCTTTTATCTTATTATTTTATATCTAACAAAAGATTTTTTTTGCAATTGTGTATACATAATTTAAGCATTCATTGCCAAAGACAATCCATGCCAAATCTTGTTTAGATCATGGTTTTCTTATTTTATTTCATTTTGTCAAAGACATAAAGCAGAAGCACATAAAGTTAAAATGAAAAATGCACTTTATGCAAACCAAAAAAAATCCATGTCAGATTTATTTAATAAAAGACATTTTTTCTTGCTTACTTAGTGAATGATGGTCTTTACTGAAATGTAGAAATAATAAAAATTAGCCTATTAGCCCCCCTGTGTATATAATCTGCATGTTTCCTTCCTTAGCTGTCAGTTTGTCTTCATCTCTTGTCAAGCTTTCCCATTCTCCCGGTGTTTACCACTGTTTTTGACTTCTGTTTGTTTTGGACCTTTGGGTTACCTGCCTGCCCCTTTTGGATTACTTTGCCTTGGTCTGCCACCCTCTGCAAGCCTTTGTGTATTATACTTTGTTTCTTTGAGTTTGAATTTTAAATCGCTTTGAACTGCAACATTCTGCCTAGTGTGCAGTATATTTTGGGTCCATTTCACTGTTTTACAAACTCTGACACAAAATAAAAAGTTTTCCACTAAAGGGTGTATGAGTCCAGATGTTATTTGTCTTGGCTTGTAACAGAAGACTGTGGTCTGGGGTGAAGAACTAAAAGATCTGGGTCAAGAGTCTGCTTTTGATGTTGAAAATTGATCTATAAGTTTTGACAGCTATTAAACATGCCTCAGGTTCAAAGTTATGTTTCAACCAAGGGTGCTTCAGTCACGTCCCTGCCCCTGCCCTCTCTGGTTCGCCCTGTAGAGGGTCCCTAATGAGAGCTGAGGAAGCAGACAAATAGGGACACAGACATATGGCAGCAGAAGGACACACTGCCAGGAGGGAAAGGTCCCAATCAAAAGTTCTGTGTCCACTGGTCTTGTTAGCTTCAGTTGTTTTGGAAGTAATGTCCGGCTTCCTTTGATCAGTCCGGCCTTGTCGATAGTCAATCGGTCCTCTTTCCTGTCAGCTGATCTTGACAACTGTTGCATTGACTGACTGAACCTGCCACTTGCATGTGCTGCAGACACTCTCTGGCCACATTCAGACATAATCAGGCATTGTGGCAAAAGCGCCAGTCCCCTTATTCATTTTGAATGGGGGTAGTGCGTTTAGGCTGCGTTAGGGTTGTGCTATCGTATCATTCATGATATATCATTATACTTTTTTTTTTTCATGATAATGCCAATATTATGACTTGTCAGAATGACATCCCAATACTACAAAATGGCTATCGATTCCATGGTCGGGAAGTTTGTTCCAAGAGGGCTGTAACAGCTGCAGAAGCACTCAGTTGAGTCTGAAGAGATCCCAAAAATCCTGTGAGAAGAGCTCAATAGCTATAGTGAATTATAACCTAAAATATTTTTCAGTCTTTTGTCATATCATCAAGAATATCATTATCACAAAATACTTTGATATTATTTTAGGGCCATATCACCCACGCAAAGGCTGTGTTGATCGGGGCTGCAGGAGATGATGAAAAAAAAATAGATAAATAAATATAGCGGCTTGTGTCGGAAAAGTTGAAGCAGAGTCAAAATTTTGGAGAAACATAAGCCAGTGGCATGCTGTGGTGGCCAAACACGAGCCAGACAGCTCCACGTTCAGCTTGAAATATCCCTGAAACCAGCTGCTATTCAGGTGCAGTTCACAAAAGAAACAATGGTAGTCTCCCAGCTGTGTCCTTGTCCTTTATTTCATGTACCAAACTTCAACGTCTGGATCTGACATGCAGTTTATGCAGGAAAATAACAATACCAAGTGGCTTCTTTCGTGTTGTATCCATTTGTTTGTCTGAGAGAGAGAGCACGCATCTGTGGTCTTGCAAGGTTGACACTGAATGAGGTTGAAGAGATAAACTGCCTCTTAGAATCAAGGAGGTGCAGAACCACCAAGGCTTTAAGAAAAAGGTCAGTGGCTGTTAGATAGCATCTCCAGATAAGGTCATGGTTGTTTCTAATACATATATCCTTGCACATATCCCTGACAATGTCATATCAGCTGGTGCTGCGTTTCCTATTGTATTTGATCCTTTATCAAATAAACTAAACTAAACTAAAGAGCAGTGGTAGGGAGAAAGACGCTCAATCAGAGAAATAAACACTATTTCTTGATTGTTTCACAGTGATTATGCACATCACACAACCCTATGGCAACTCACCACAACGCCTGTATCTGTCTGAATGTGGACTTTCTCATACTGCCATACTACCTTAAACCTTGACACTGGTAGTGAGTAATGTTGGTTTAGAAACAGTGCGATCTTACTGTAATGAGGAACATTGTGATCCCATCATGAAATTGGCTGTGACCACTCAGCCTTTCAGTTGTCCTGTGAGACAAAAGAAGAGGACATTATCTGTTAAGTGGGACTATTTCTCACCCAAGGAAACAGAGTTGAGGTGCTCTGCCAAGAGGCTTGTTGATGGCAGTACTTTAGAGTAATCAGCACAGATAGAATTACTTAGTGGTAGGATTTTTTTGTTTGTGTGAACAAGCTGTATACATAAAGATCTGTTTGTTAATTGGTTTCACCTGTAGTGAAAACGCCTGAAAAAAAAAACATTTTCAGAAAACTCGTTTGTTTCCTTTATTCTTTAATTATACTAACATAATCATTCATTCTTCTCAATGAGCATGTGTGTGCATGTGTGTATCCACACATGCACCATGCCTGTGTGCGTGTGTTTGTGACATCACACACAGCAACCCCTCACTAAACCCTCTTATCCTTCCTCTGGAGGCACAGCTTAGTGTAAACAAAGGGAGAGGGAGCGAAGAAAGGGAGAGGCGGAGTGGATTATCTTCCCTCTCCTCTTGAATCCGGGGGAGATCAGCGAGTCATTTACACAACATAATTCATTTAAAATGTAATATTCCCCAAAAACTAATGGACTTAAACACAACAGCTGTTGCCAGCTTATGACACACTCCAGTCAGTTAAAGCAGTCAATCAAGGCTGAGCTGTCACTGCAGTTTGGTGTCCCAGCGTTTAAGCTTTGCCCCTCTGTGCCCCAGGGTGTGATGTGTGTTTTTTTTCTCTCCTCCTCTTGCTTTCTTCTCACCGGGCTACCGTCCTGTTCTTCACTTTATGTCACTCTAATGAGAGATGGATAGGATTTCTGTACTGCATATACTTCTTTGGTATTTATAATTTTACACATACACACACCAGGCTTGTCCTCAAAGAGCCAGGTCCCTCGCTGGGTGCAGGCATAGGTATATCCGTTGTTACTTTGATGACTAATTCCTTGCAGAGCCAAGAAACACACAAACACAGGCACCAGTCTTATCTCAGCATTGCCATGTGAAAGCAGTGACAGCCTTGTCTTCTTTAACAATAGCATCTTAAGAAAAATCAATGAAACACTGTATGATGAACATTGTTGCTCTGTTGCAATAGAGCTCAAAGTTGACGTGAAAATCCCCTTCATGTCCTGAGTGTATAATGTAGATTATTAGCCATAATGTCAGGGTTTTTTGGATGAAAATGGTTCGAGGTAGAACTTCAGCCCTCCGAGAAGAACCTTTTTGGAACCTTTATTTCTAAGAGTGTGTGAGATTGTGATATGATTGTATATTCTTCCGTAGAAGCCTCAAGTCTGTATGATAGAAGTACTACACTACCCACAATGCTCAAGTTTAACAACAACATCTCTGATTGGTGGAGGTCACTGTTACCATAAAACTGTTTACCACATCTGGCAACAGGTAGTTCCACCAGCAGAACGGCTAGTTGGGTTGTTAACATTAGCTGACATGGGTCGTACTAATAATGTTGTCATGCTGCAGTGAACATAACATGCATACACACCACATACTTCAATATATTATAACACTGTTTTAACAGAGTAAAGTTTGCAATAATGACAAAAGTTAAATATGAGAAAAATTGAGACAAGTGGTCCCTTCAGCCTTGAAATAATTGTGTGCAGTCTTGTGACTCTGACTTCTATTTTTCTGTCTTTTTTTCCTCCAAATCAAATGTAACAAAAATGGAGTGAATTGATTTCATGGGAAAATTCTCTAACGGTGCCCGAGCTATTCAAAAAGTGGACATTATTGAGCTCTATGGTCTCCAGTTTTGCAAAACATACAATTTCACTGTTGTTGGCATGTTATGTAAACAAATCTATACTAATTTCTTCTCTTTTTCTCATTTTCTCTTTCATTTCCTCTCCCTGCTGGCCCAACTGTTACCTGGACTCTGTTGTTTCATCAACAGGTAAGCACACAATTTCCTGTACTCTGACAATGTTATCTGACCTGGTTCCACTCCCCTCGAACACATCCATTTGTTGCCCACTTGATCAAAGTGTTCTTGCCTGACAGGTAACTAGACATTAGTGGTGTTGCTAATATTACATTCAGTCCTCAGAAGTGAAAATTGAGGCAAAAATTATATTTTTTCTTCATGAATATCAAATAAACAGAATTTATGAAGGAGAAGTTCTATTTCACTTTGAATACATTGAATATAAGTTTTCTGGCACAGATTGTGACATTTTATGTCGATGGCACCCTCTGCTTCTACTCAGTATTTCAGTCTTTCCTTATATTATCTTTATTCTCTCTTTGCCTGCTTTCTTTTACAATGGTAAGGAACAGAATTTAGATGGGGTGGGGCAACCTCCCAAGAAATGCTAAAAACTGCACCTATAATTCCTATAATTCACTATTGTCATAATATCAAATTTCATCTCTGGACTGCCATACAGTCATGATGTCATGCAATGCATTCTCCAGAGTCAAGCAGCACATTACTGAATGGTGCAGTGCTGGCATTCGACATACACAAAATCTTATCCCAGGAGCAGAATAATGAGCTGCCAAACTTTGCTATTGTCTGTTGACCATGTTATGGAGCCTTGGACAGGCCAAGTATGGTTCACTCATAAATTTGCGAAAACAAATCAGGAAATGTAAACGTGGTGGATATGAATTTGAGTTGAGAGAGATTTTGGTGATTTTCTTGTGATACTGATGAGGTTCAGATGTATTATCTATCATTAGGGTTGGGCTAATGGATGAGGCCACTGTCCATTGCCAATGGCCAGTGGCAGTCTTTGACTGCTGAGCCCTCTACTATCATAACACTGTGATTGAAAAGTCCTCTGTATAGTGGCCTGCTCAGAGTTTCTGCAAGGCAGGCATTTTTGGCAGCGTTCGTTTTTGACATCTAAGAGAGAAAATAAAAATAAGTTATTGCTGCTGGTCATCGCACTAGGTCTCCATGTACCTTTTGTTCTGTTCTTATTAAACCTGCCCAATTAGGCAGACCCAAGGTGCTTGGTTCCATTGGTGGCAGGTTGGAGGTGGGCATCAGAGCAACAGTGGGAAGTGGCAGTGACTACAGTTGTGAGCAGACGAGGATTCTCCCTACTCGCTCAAGCAAGTCAGCTTTTCTGCTATGGGACAGCTTTCCTGATACAGTCAGAAAACAGAATGTCTCCCACCACAACAACAATATTATCAACATTCTCAATGTTACACCATACACATCGTTGTATGCCAATTTAGTAGACATTGCCCAACCTGATCTATCACAGTAAATCCCTTGAGATGTAGCCTACCATGTTTTTGAGTACATACCACACAACATAGTATTTTGATTTCTAACACATAGCCGAGAAGTAGGGCTGTGTTCCCTTTAACTTAGAAGTTATGGCTATAAATAAACACATCTGTTTGCTCATTATGTCTAGCCTATTTAAGCTATTTTAGCCATTTGTAGGTGCCATTAGGTTGCCCCCAGAGGCGTGAAAACGAGCAAGGAAGCAAATCACTGTTGAATGTCTCTGATAGTGCTAAAAACTATGTTTGCGAGTGTGCTCATTGTCAAGCACAAGCAATTAAAACTATACACCTTTGAGCAAAAAGTGTCGTGTGACTACTGTCAAAGGAAAAGCAGAGGCCTCGGGCAGGAGCAACGCAAGCATCTGTTTAATGGTGGTGTCTTAAAAAAGAGGTGTTCTGTGGAGACAGGGCCTTAGTTAGTTAGAAGTTAGAGGTTAGTGTGAAGCTTTCAGGGGTCAAGCCACTGATGGTGGCTGCAGTAAATATCTGTAATGGCCAATAATAAACAGAGAACATATAAGGTCCCTGCTATTGTCAGCAGAAAGCCTGACACTACATCATTCTAATGGCATCCCAAATGGACAATGTCTGCCACTGTCTCTAAGCACCCAAGGCAAGAACAGCCACCACCCCTTTATCTCTTTAACTACCCAAGGCCCGGAGAAATACACCTTGTGGTACCTCATAAGATCTTACCATCCACCACAGTAAAGTTCAGTCCACTGAAAAGGTCTAATATTAGTCCTGTGCTGCCAGTTTAACTGGCTTGCTTTAGTGTTGGATGGGACCAGTGTGTGAAGAGCTGAACAGTAAATTATCTGCTGCTCTGGAGCCATTACCCACATGCACTTATCCCTCCAAAGAAGGCATGGATTCCAATCATTGTATATACAAGGGAGACACATAGATTAATCAGAACAATAATGTTTACAAATACAATAAAGGTATGCGGGTAATTTATTATTATTACACAACACAGGCGTGCACAATGAGTTTAAGTCCTTTCATGCTATGCATCCGTGCTGTATACGATTGATTAGTTGTCAACTATTAAATTAATTGGCAACTGTTTTAATAAGTGATTGATAGTTTTGAGACATTTTTCTGAACAAAATATGTCCACATTCTCTGATTTCATCTTCTCAAATGTGAATTTTGTCCTTTTTTTAAGTCCTCTTTGGCAGTAAACATCCTTGGGTTTTTTCGATAAAACAAGCAGAGCTGCAACAATCAATCAGTTAATAATTAGTTATTAAATTAAAAACCAACTTGACAACTGATTCATTAAGATTTGAATAATTCTTAAGAAAAACGAAAATTCTCTGATTCCAGGTTCTTCAATGTGAACATTTTCGGTTTTCTTTACCACACACCCTGCCTAGTGGTAATGTTCTTTCTACTTGACTTCTCTGTATCAGGGAAGCTAAAAAAAGAGTAACCCATACCCATTTGTGTAGGGCTAATCTGCTCCCCCTCCGAAAGACTATTCCATCATGGAAGATGCACTTGTTAAAAGACACTAAATGTAACATTTATGCAGAAATTAAAGGCATGATATACCACATTTTCATACAAAACTAATGAATAGACTAATAATCCTTCAAAATCATCACTTATGACCCAGTGTTTGGTGGTGTCTGTATCTGTAGACCTCTCCATCTGCCTGAATTTTCTTATTTTATCGTTTTTTGCTGTGCTTGGGACATTTCTGGGCTTCACCCTGTTTGATTGTTTGCCCCCAACCAATACAGCGCGCAGGATTTAAGGTCAGAACTCTATAAGTATGTAGCAACATATATGGGATTCTCTATCTCTTTCCTCTGCTCTCTGTCTGTGAGAGCTACAGACAGAGTTTTACACACATACACACACAGGCAGAGCAGACTGAGGATCGCTTTGACTGTATTCACACAAAATCCGCCAATGTGCAGAGGTTTGGACCTGTTTATCTGTTCTTAAGAATGTAACTGCTGTGAAACATCAGAGAATAACATCTTATTTCTCTGATTCGCTGCTTTGATCTTACTGATTCTGCCTTTAAAGTTTTAAAGCCATGACAGCTGTTTGAAAGAATCCAGCACTCCCTCCTTGTTAATACCAATTTTATCCAATAACATTACTTTTCTGTATTTTATTGCTCAAAGAAAGGGAAAGACTTCTTTCTTTAGGAAGAACGAGCTACTGCTGCCTAAACTGACAGCAATCAGGAGCATATAAAAATGTAAAAAATAATTGTTAGTTGCTGATATTGACAGTGAGTGCATCTGCTACTGCTGTTTGTAATAGAACATTGGAAAATAGATAAAGGAACAGATGGTGAAATGGAGGGTCATGCTGGATTTGCCAGAATCGACTACGTCAGACAAGTGCTGCATTCAAACTGGAGAAGTAGAGTTGACACAGTCTGCATATTGTAAACAGAAATGGCATTGTACACCAGTCTTGGACAGTGGCTTTAAAAATTGGGAGGGGCAAACAGATCAGGCAAACCTGGTATCCATTACAGTCTAAGCACAATTTGCATTGCTTCAGCTGCAGCATTGCCACAGCTGTTAGCTTCCTAACTCATTCCCACAATCACAAGTATTGGAACTTCTTGTTTTGAATATCCAGTTTTGAATATGAAGTGATTGGCATAGCCTTAGCTGAATATGCTGCAAAGAAACGAGCGGCGTGAAAAACATTTCTGTTTGGAGTGGTGCTGATTAAGCATTCATTCAGTACAACAGTATGACAAGCGACAGATGAAGTTTATTTGGTGTTCCAGGTTTCGCTATATTGACATTGTCACATTTAGAGAATGGCATATTGAATGTATATAGCATGGTTAGCACACAGTAGACACTGTTTAATTCAGCATCTAACCATCGGCTGCCAGCACCGGGTCCCTCATTACCCATCAGCCCATTTGCCAGCTGCCTCATCATTACCCATCTCCCATGGCGGCCGCTGTCACTCAAAATGCCTGGGAAGAAGCTGGAAAGTCAATTAATGTGTGTTGTATGCAAGCATGTCTGTGTGCCTGTCTATCTGCCTGCATATGTGTGTTTGTGTGTGTGTGTGAGAGGGAGATACAGCAAAAGGGCGTGTATGTTTAGAGTAAATATCGTCTGGATGAATGGTATGTATTCAGTACTGTAGGTGAAGGATTCCTGTCCTTTGAGGCAATAGCCAACTGTGGTCATAGATTTATAAACTATTGAAAGTGCTCGGTTATATGCACAAGGACAACGACATGTTCACACAGCTATTATCATATATACGTTCATATATTATTATAGTATTCATATACGTGTAGCACATGATGCAGGAAAGGTTAAGGTAAAGTGGAATATAATCATTATCTTTTGAGCCAGTCATATTTGTTGTCTCTGTGCCAGTAAGCCATTAATGACTGCAAGTTATCCATAATATACTGTTTACTTTCCTGACAAAGTTGCAGATTTTTTTTTTTCTCAAAAGATAGTTTCTGAATTCACCAATATGAAAATCTGTAGAGCTGTTGCGTTGCTTCACATTGTAACTAAAATGGCAGCTTCTTTTTGCCAGACAAGTTGTGCTTGTCATCAAACTGTGTCCACTGCGTGTGTCCAGTGACTCCTACACTCCCTATGGTTGTGTTGTGGATTGTGTGCACTGGCAGAATCCTAAATTCCAATCAACAAGACTGATTTAGCTAAAGGTTTGTGCAATTATTTTGTAGCCACTTGGTTTTGTTTGTGCAAGAAGATTTCAACAAATATGCTGTGAGCCTGCAGTAGGAAGCCAAAGTCCTGAAAGCCTAGAAATGGTTTTGGTTAAGCTACTGGTAAGATTTATCCATTAACCTTTAGTATCATTATTTATCGGCATTAGTGTTGGATGTACCAACTGGCTACTGTTAAGGGTATCGTCCAAGTTATGTTGGTACTGAGTAATGATTCACATTAAATCAATTCAGGGTTTCTGCTGGTCCTTAGAAAGTCTTAAAAAGTCTCAAATCCAATAATCAGCATTTTAGGTCTTAAAATGTCTTAAGTACAATTTTAACAGGTCTTAAAAATTGGATTATGACATTTGAATCACTTATATGAATATAATATATAATATTATATATATATATATATATATATATATATATATATATATATATATATTGCATTAACTTCAGTCTTGCTATTAAATGTTTCAGCAAAAATTTGTATTGATCACACTGTAACAGCTACAAAACAAAACCAGTATGAAACCAGTAACCACGAATGCAAACTTATCAATCGGCATTCTTTCCATCATCGCACTAAATTTGTATTTTTATTTTAATTTGGAATCTGGATATTTCATTGTGTTCAGTGCCATTACCATTATTCTGTAATATCGGCCATATCATTTTTGCCATTTCATTTGGACTTGTTACTGTCTGGTTATCAAGTCTTCTTTACCAGAAAAAGTTTTCACTCAGCAGGGTTATGTGGGTAAGAAAGGTTGCTTGCAAAAAAAAAGCCAGGCAGATTTGTTGAGAGATGTTTTTCTTGGATTTTGTCAGGAATATTCAGTGCAGAAGCATGAAAAGCACATTCCCAAGCACGACAGTACAGTACATTCAAGCCACAGATATTTCGTAACCAGATGTTTTTGCCAATTGGCTGCATTTGTGAGTAGCCGGTGTACCAATTTCAAATTCAGTGGGAGGTGTAGCTTGAATTTCTCAGGTCTAAATGTGTTGGGCTAGGATGCAGTCCGTGTGGGTTGTTGAGTGTTTACATCATCTGAAAATGTCAAAACGGATGATACTGAAGTCGAAGCAAATGAACAGATGATGAGAAGTGTGGGGGGTGAGAAAGGAAGGAGGGAAGGGAGAAAGAGAAAGTTTTCTCAATGCCAGATGGAAGAGCAGTTGGCACCTCTCTCATTACTGTGGGGATGGATTTTCCTCTATCACCACCAACACACACACACACACACACATACAACTGCACAAACAAACATACACACACATACAGAGCTACCTCCTGTCACTCCACACCACCTGCCCAGCACCTGGTCATCAAAGCAAGACCAAGGAGAGCTCTCATCTTTAGTGGAGGGAGAAAGAATTGGAGCAATGGAGGAAGGAGATGCCATATGCTTTCACCTTTGCTTGTTGAGGTTCTACGTCGAGGCCTGATTCTTCCCTTCGTTAATCGTCAATTTACTTGAATCAGCTTCCTATCATCTCCTGCCATATTACATCCCCTTCTCTCCCTCCGCTGTGTCTCTGCGTGTTCATGTGTGGGCAGACATGTGTATCTGTGTCACGCCCTCGCCATCAAGGCAAGCAAGGCCTGTCGAGCCTGCGATAAATTAAATGTGACACAGATGGGTGGAGTAGCTTCCCCCTTTGATCCAAGCGGTGCAACAGAAGGACAGACCCTGACCAACACATGTCAGACAAAACTGTTGGGCACTACCAAAGATAAGCGCTATGGTCCCATTGGATGTGGGCCAGGGGGTTAGACCAGAGATGGTGATGGACACACACACACACACACACACACACACACACAAATGGGACCATTGACGGACAACACAGCTGCAATTAGTGAATTTCAAGAACAATTTCAATGGTGTGATAAAATGTGTGATGGTGATACAATACATCATTGTTTTGAAAGCTACTTGCGCACTAAGTTTTGAATAAATCATTTCTGCAAGTGTGAACTTCTGTCTCTGAGCCTGTCAGGCTGGATCTCCTCTGCAGCTGTAGCTGGAAGGTGACAGTCTGAGTCAGAGCTGAACAATGTGGTCCAATCAAAATGCACTCAGCCTCATTGTCTGGCAGATCACTCAGACGGGAGCAGACAGCAGCATTAAGTTGCTAAGCGTTTAGAATTATTCATTGTACACCAACATGGCAAACATGATTATTGATGTTCGAACTGTGTGGCAGGCTTTTTTTCTTTGGAAAAGGCATTCGGTGAGTGGCATAAAAGTCTGTGTATGTACAGGGGGCGCACAATACAGATTTTATTCAGCCGATACCAACACCTACTGGTTTTCATAGCTGATACTGATAAGATAAGCAATAATTTCACATTTTTGCATTTTAAAAAGAAGTTCACATTACCTGTAGTTTATGTAGGGTATGAAAGGCTATGGTGTTGTGAACAAATGCAGTTGGTCGGTCATTCGATCTGTTGGTTGGGTCAGTCTGTCCATCGTTCCATCAGTCCGTCTTGTCCATCCATTTGTGAGCACTATGGTTGGTTAGTCAGTCGATGGGTTGGTGGGTCGGTCCATCCATCCAACATTTCACCGCCCTGTGGCGGCCAAAGTTTTTTCCTAGCAGGCAGAAATTTGGCATGGAGATCAAGTGTGTGTTTGTCATGACAATTGGCAAAAAGGGGGCGTGGCAGTGAGCTATAACAAAAAAAGCACGTCTTTTCTATCTTCTTCTTCGATCTCTTTATGTATCATGACCAAACTAATGAGCTGTTAGCCGTAGATTCTTAATTCCACTCCTTGTACTTTAACCATAGAGGTCAAGTGGTTGTATGTGTGTGAATGTATGCAAATGTGGATGTATACTTTGGCTTTTATAGAGCATGTAAGAATCCAAATTAAAGTGTTTGGAAAATATGTCAAATATGACATAATTATAGCTGATATTTATCCCCTGGCGATATCGATATAGACCAATATAGCCATGACAAGACAGTATTAGTATATCTGATTTATCGGCCTGATATTTTTTGTGCATCCCCAGTATTGTGCATTTGTTAATTTATTGTCCCTCTTAATATTAGCTGAGTATTTTCTGGAGTCAGAAGTTGGTATTTTGAGTTACATTTACTCCATTGCTCTCTCATATTCACTTTCTATGTCACAAGCCAGACATGACTTAAATCAACATAATTGAAAATGAGTTAAGCCTGACCAAATAAATGTATGTGTTTGATGGTCCATGTGTTAAAGATAAGAAGATAAGATAAAATGGTACATTTTCATCTCAGATTGATTTAACTACTGTTTTTGTTGGATTGTTATGGAGAAAGTTCAGGTTAAAAATTGGTGCTTTTGTCTTAATAGGTGAAGGAAGGTTTTATGTTGTGATGGAGAGCTGCATTAATCATCCGTTAACCAACTAACATAAAATTGTCTGTGTTAAGCAGAAACCTATTGTAGTGAACATTGCCAGACCTCAATGAGCAAAGCAAATGTATATATTGAATATTGTCTGTTTTTACTCTATTTGGATGCTCTATTCATATTGTCTTATGCCATTGTAATGCAACATAAAATACAACTTACAATAGCATGCAACTGACAAAAGTAGGCTACTTCAAGTTCTATTGAAATGCAATGCATTAAGTTGCACAGGTGTTCATAATATTGTGTCCAGCCTCTGTGTACAGAGGTGCCAGTACCAGTGGGTGGTTATGGGAGAAAAGCCTTCAGGGGGTCTGGAGCTAAAGGTCTGCAGGCATGTGAGGTGATATTTCACCTCAAACAGGGTACATCAATGTAAAGGACCTCTTTTTGTCAGAGGGCCCAGTGTGTGTCACACCTGCTGTTATGGTAATATTAGGAATGCATTGTCATTTGAATTTATATTGATAATTGCTCCCATGTTGTGAATTAATTCAAACTTGCATTTATTACCGTCGTGATATTATGCAAAGTTGTTTTCCACACAGACAGGAGACAGCTTGTCTATGAACTCGACTAAATGAGTCTATTGGTATTAAAATGGCTGTTTTGATTGTAATGTAATACATGTCTCTAAAAAATGCATGTGTCCTAATGGCAAACTCCGGGCTATTTTTAATGCTATAGACTTGAAATATAATAGTTACTATGAGATCTAATACCACGGCTGCTTCTAAATTGGGTGGAGGGTGAAGGAAAATCATTTCGCTCCCACCCTAATGTCTTTGGATATAATAGCCTATTAGATTCCTGCTTTATAGCATGGGTACTGCAGTACTTACACCAAAACTGTCTCCAACCAGCCTAGGTTATTCAGGCTTGGAAACCTAATGAGAACAATGACCTTGTGTTCCATTTGGATGGGTGGATGGTCTGTCTATCTCCGCAACCAACCCCACCCCTACCCTCTATAGACATCCATCTTTAAGAATTTGCTCCTTTCTTCATTCTTTCTCTTCTTTTTTTACTTCCCCCCGTCATGTTTAGTCATCCTTTCAACTCTCTTTCTATCTCTCTTTGTCTCTCTCTCCTCACGGTGTATTCCATCGGGCTCTGCACAGGCATCCTAAATACAATTACAGTCCACAGCTGAATGGAGAGGAAGGGTCCTGAGGGATCCCTAGAAACAGGAAATGGTCAGGAGGGTTGGACTGAGGAGGGACCGGCAAATCCCTAATTCAATTGGCTGAACCTTGGCAACAAGCCCCCGGCGACTCTTACTGTGGAATCAGTGGAATCAAACAATGCGGCTCAAACCACAAGAGAGATTTTCATCCACACCAGTAAACATACACACACACACACACACACACCAACACACACAAATTGACACAAATGCATCTCATTTTCTCTTCCCTTAGCAATAGGTTTCTCCTTATTATTCTTTATAGGTCGCACAATACTTGATATTGGCCACCAAGTGATAGCCTGCAATAACGGTTCAATTTAAGATTCTCACTGAGTCTCCGTATCCCTGCATGTTGTTCTAAACTGTTAAAATAACTGAAAAGGCAATCGATAACTGTTGTATGTGTCAGCGATGATGACCTCCAACCCACGGTTTATGGGTTACAACTGATTACTGAGGAGCTGCATAGCACTTCTGTACACACACACATACAGAGACAGGACTGTGTGTAGAAGGAGAAAAGGAAAATCAATCTGCACTGACATCAAATCTTTTAATCTACACTGTGGGTGTCCACTGGCAACCCAGAGAAAAGGCCAGTCAGCATGTGTTCATGCACATAAGCATTAATAACTAATGTCTTCTGGCAAGAATACAGAAGTGGCTATAAGAAAATCTCACATGTATCACATTATTAATAAATTCAGGCCCACTAGGCGTTTGTCTTTGGAAAGCACCACCAGAGTTACCGGTTTATACGCCTCCGCGACAGCAACAGCCACGGCCGGACCATTATGTTTTTGAGTTGTCCATCCGTCCCTCTGTCCATCTGTCCCATTCTTGTAAGCAAGATATCTCAAGAGCACCATGGCGGAATTTCTTCAAACAGGGTACAAATGACCACTTGGCATCAAGGATTAAGTGATTAGATTTTGATGGTCAGAGGTCTGTCCCATTCTTGAGAATGTGATATTTCAAGAATGTCATGACAGGTAGCAGAGACAGGTGTACTGGACCTTTCTCATACCAGACTTTTGTGGCAGTTTGGTTAGATTTATACACCAAAATTACTTGCTTGATTGTAGAAAAATATCTTGGGTTTAAAAAAGTTTTGTACTTAACTTAAATTAGGTAGATAAGTTAAGTACCCCCCCAGAGATTTCCTGTAGACACCCATCATAATTGTTATGGCCGCTAGAGGTCACCGCATAACAATAAACCTTAGGATTGGGTTTAAAATTTCAGATTATGAACTTTTCTGCATTGATTCATTATCTTAAGAGAAAACTGCAGTGCAACTCTAAGAATTAGTATTTTCCCCAACATCTACTTAAATATGGGTTGTAATAGTAGATGATGTTTTTCTGGTGTGGGCAGTCTGACGTTACTATAGACAAATGCTTTGGACACAGACTATTGTATGTCATCCTGTTTTATCTTGATTGACTACTCCAAAAAAGATCAAGTGGTTTGATTCACAGTATAGAGGCTTCCCTGGGACATGTCCTCCTGTCTTAAAAAAGGTACAGAAAAATAATCTGAAATATCAAATTTATTTTTTGTATCGTACCATGTTCTTTTCTCCTCTCTCCTTCAGCTCCACAGCTCTTTTCTTCCAAGCCTCCTTTTGCAGATGTGGTTGCCTCTGTTGCTCTAATGCTTGTGTGAATAGCAGTATTAGGCCCCATACCCTTACTGATAATTTGAACAAAGTGGGGGATCGATGCAGAGGGCACACACACACACACACACACACACACACATCAATATAAACAATCACATTTGCACACAAACTCACACTAGTGCACACACAGTAGACTGGAGCACTCGAATCAATACAACTCAGAGGCACGATTTTCCTCTGCATTTACAATGCATGCTCAAGGATGATCCTGCATTGGACATTTTGTGCAACAGATATAAAAAAGGGTGTGTGTCTGTTGCTGAGAACACAATAAAAGTGGAGCTTATTCATTGGAGCATTGTTTCCACCTGTGTATTGCTGCATGAAACGGTCATAGTTTGGTTGAGTTTAGACACCAAAAATACTTGGTTAGGTTTAGGAAAAGATTGCAGTTTTGGGTTGAAACAACAAAGTCTACGTTGGACCACTGGGTAGATGCATGTGTTCAACACAGCACTTTCACATAGGAGACAGGGATTTGATTCTCATGTGTAGCCAAGTTATTTTTACCCAAGCCATTATTTCTTTCTTTGTTTTTTCATCTTCTATTTTGAAACTTTTTCAGGGGTGTGTTGTTTTGCACTTACCAACTTGCACTTCCACTTAAACTGTCCTTGTTCATGGACTCTCATTATGTTCCACTTGGAAGCAGAGGAGTCATGTGCAACATATAGTGGTATAAGTTGATATTACCGGTATTTCCTGTATTGCCTTAATATCAAACTGGTGAATTGCATTGAAGGTTGCGGTAAAATGTGGTCATTCTAGCAAATCCTTAACATCCAACTTGCCAAGCTTAGTGCTTACCACACATTTTAACCTATATCTACCTTTTATGTGCACTGCATACATATGTAATCATATGACTTCGCAAAAACTTGGCATTACACACCAGTGCCACCAATTTCAGTTTTCAAAGACACAGCGGGTTGAGGGAACAAGAGTTTCTGTCTCTCCATGTAGGAATGTCTGTCTACATTCATAACCATGTGTGTGCCATTGGCATGCGTGGATGCACATGCATGTGTGTGTGTTCTGCTAAATAAATGTCTTGTGTTTTGTCGAGTTTCTCCTCGGGGAGGAAAGAGCAGCCAACTGAGACTAACAGGCGGGTCTAAGTGGAAGTGTGCTGATGTAGGAGGTTACTACATCCCATTAAAACAGGAAAGATATTTGATCATGGCCTTCAGTTGTCCTTCTTTCAGGACAACAGCACTATAAATGTCAGTGCAGACAGTCCGTGTTTTTCTCTCCACCAGTAGCCTATTTGTCTGTTCAGTGGTGGAGAACCACAGGCGTTCTGATGACTTTTGTTCTCCCTGAAATATGTGAAAGCCACAAAGTCTGCAGAAATTAAATAGCCGTAATACTTAAGACAAAATGCAGCCTAATGATGTGGAAACAACACTTTTGAAGTATACTCCAGTGGGTTTTGAAAGAGTTTGATAAGAGGAATTTCTGAGCCAGCAGAGGAAAATGAAGTATTTTGATTAAAGTGAGAAAAATAAACAAAAGTAATGTCAGTGTGCGTGTGGGTGTACAGTTTCTTTTCGACCTCAGCCCATTATATGATAGTGTATTCATTTTAGATGTTACTTCTTTTCTATACAAGTATTAGACAACACAGAGTGTATATAACTTCTGTTTTATGAATCTAAAATGATTACTGTTAATAATATTTAATGTTTCCCTTCGCTCAGACCTTCAGTTAAATGGGTAAAAGGAGCCATGCTCAGCTCGTTGTCTGGATATTTCAGCTGGGCGTTAGTCTGTTTAAATTGACCTATCCCGTCGGGTGTTGGCTAACTGAAGAAGACTGAGGAAGAAGGAAGGCAAACAAAAGACATTAACTGTATGTAATTGATTTCTCTGAAGTTTTTTCAAATTGATACCCGTAGAAAGGAAATATTACCTTATCAGTTAACAGTTAAATCAAATTGTCTGCTGCTGGCAAAATGTAACTGAATTCAATAACAGATGTTACCAGCATGGAGGTACTTCTTATATTACTTAGATTGAATTTTCATTTGTTTTAGGTGTAAAAGATAATACCAGAGGAGACACCAGCAGTGAAATGGATATTAACAAATTCATCACTCCCAATTATGTAACTTGAAATACTTTCTTTAACTTGAGAGTTGTAATTTTGCAAATATTCCTGACAAATCCTTGAATATTCCCTAAATTGTCCCTCACATCAAATAAAATAAAATCATTTTTTGATCTTAGTGGACAAAAAGAAATTCTGCAATGCAAAAAATAAAAATAAAAATAATAATACAAAAATCATAATAATGTTTCCTCTGCCATAGACACAAAATATAATGTCAAAAGGATAATGTACTACTCACTGTAACTTTGCCAGAGAAAATGTAAACATAGGCTTGTTTCATCTGATTTCACAGATGATCTGCCCCAGTAGCAGCCATTAAGAATAATTATATAGAAATAGTCCTTTTGTGGATGGTCTTGTTTGGTTTTGGTCTTATGGAGCCATCAGATTGTTTCATAATCAGTTAAAAACTCCTTGTAGTAGCTTTAAGCCAGAAACTCTGTTCAAATTTTCTAATCTTACATGAAGTTTATTCATCTTTTACACCTCATTCATACAAACGAGACCCTTATCCACTTTTGTAAATCTTCATTAACATTCAGCTTCTTCGACAGGCAAAATTATTAAAGCAAGCAACTCGTGACTGGCATCAGGTTTTTCAACTAACCTTAAAATATTCAACATCTTTCATACAGTCAACTTTATAGCTAGGAATGCAGTTTAGCATCAGCTTTTCCACATCCAGCCTTCACATCCACAATTTCTTAAAAAACTGATGTCTTAAATTAATTGCATAGTCGGTCATCAGTGAATCATTGTGTTATAAAATGAAACTGTTTTTGCGCATCATCATGCATTGAAAACATGGTGACATTGATTTCATTATCTTTGCAACATAAGGAACAGTCTGCTCACATGTTTGATCCATGAAAATATAGTGAATGTTCTCAATTTGCCTCCTGGGCTTATCTGAACCACGGCAAAAAATTTCAAAAACTTTTGTCATGTTTCCATTTAACAGCTCATTTAGTACGAGATTGACCATGCATGCAGTTTGCTTTGCCCTTTGTTTCCTTGGTATTATAATGTAATTTGGCTATTAACAAGACATTTTAGTGAAGTGCAGGAAAATGTCACCAAAAAAACAGACATTTAACCACACAGTTTCCTGGCTGTTTTCCTCAGCTTCGCCTGACTTAAAATCATCAGTTTAGCTTCACAAGGAAATAGCCAAGTTCAGCTCTGTCAGGTCAGAAGATGCTTCGTGCACATCTGAGTTCAATTGCAGCTTTTCATTCAACAGCAGCAAACATGGCAGATGTTTTGTCTGCTCTGAATACTTCTAAATCTCTGTAACATACTGTAGGTTTTAGCAGCTGCTAGTGTAAAAAAGACCTCAGTTTTTCCTGTTCATGTTTGCTTTTGTTTTTGCTTAAACACTAGTCTGCCCTCCCACATTATCACACAAAGTCTGCGATATTGTGGTTGTGTTAGGGAGATTCACAGTATTCTTGTATGTATGTGTATGTGTGAGGAAGAAACTGAAAAGAAAACAATATGTGAGCTGAGTAATTAACAGTTATTTGTGTATGTACATGCATACGAACATTTTAGAAGGTTGTACTTATGTACTTGTAATCACACTTGTGATTATTTTTTTCCTAAATATATCTTGTGTGTGCATATTTAGTTATGTCAGATTTTAATCACTGATAATTGAAACAGACTTATTAACATGCAGACATGATTTAAAGCTGTAAATTGAATTATCCTCCACAAGCAGCACATAATCACTCTTCATTTCATATAACCACAGGCATCATAAGGTATCAAAACATATCTGCAAGAAAATCTAAAGAAAGAGTCATTTTACTATACAGCATATACTACATGTTGTATATTTTTTATTTCTGCTTAAATGAATAATTAGGACTATTTGAAGTAGGTTTGTATGAGGTACATATCAATAGTTAGTGTATTGCATACAGAAAATACCAGTCAGCAAACCCCAGTTTAGAGAAGCAGAGAAGTGTTCCAGCATGGAAGCTAAGCAATGAACTGCTTTGGATAGGCTCAGCAACAAAATGTATTTCAGCCACCTAAAAAAGACCCATCTAAATAAATCGATATCAGTTTAAATGTATGCTATATTTAGAATATTTTTACAATTTTACATTGCCATGAGACAGCCCTTTCTGATGGGAAATTCTTGTTTTATAAGCCAAATTTCACTCTGTCACTCAACCAGACTCCTTTTGCAAAAAAGTAAACTGCTGTTTTTTTTAAGTGGACCTTTGTAGGTGGCTGAAATATGTCTTTCTGTTGACCCTGTCCACAGCTATACATTGCTTATCTTCCTACACCGATATTCCTGCTGCTTCTCCAAGCAATGTACAATCTACTGTAGGTAATACAATGACTGTGGATGTGTAATCCCACTTCAAATAATCTGACCTATTCCTTTGGCCGAATTAAACAACCCAAGTGCTTAAACTGAGAGGCTGATTTCTTTCCTTCTGCAGGAAGAGCATCATTTTCTGATAATTTTAGGATATAAAGAAAGTCCTAAAAGTTCCAGGAAGTTGGAGGCTTTGAAGGAGTAATTGTCGTTGACCTAAAATGATGGGAACCAAAATATTATCCTAAAAAAAGAACAAAGTGGAGGGAATATGAAAAAATGAATACCAGTTTGTGTATTTCTGCAGTGTTAACAGGAAAGTCACATAATGCCACAACTGTTGAAGTATAAAGATGAGATGAGATGTCCATAAATAAATGTAATACATGGTATAGAAGTGTTGATGTAATTGTGGTCAAAGTAGTAGAATTAGTAGAATTGCATTTTTGCCTTCATGGTTATCTAAATGTTGTATTTGTTGACTCAGTCAGCCACTGATAACTGCCATTTGGTTCATATATATTGATCTGTGATCTTTATAGACATTCAGTCTTTCTTCTGAGAAGAAAACTTTTTACATCTATAATTCTTGCCTGTGCATCAGTCTTGAAATTCATTTGACTTATTACAAACACTGCAGTTGTTACTGTTGTTACCACAACCTATAGTAAAGGCTAAAAATGGGCATTTTGAATTTAGTTTTCAAGCCATAATATGCTATATCCAAGATCAAATGACATCTAGATTACACTTCAGGTGGGTGTCCGCCGCTTACAGCAACTATAGGGATAAATAAGCTCATCTTACAACATCAAAATAAATGTGTTCAGCATGTTGGTGCATAACAATCACATAAGAGACATAACTATAAAATAAAATACGACCCAAAAGGGAAGATATGAATACATGAAGAAACTTTGCAGCCTGAAGTAACTCAAGGAATATGAGGAACCAGAGAAATAATATATCGGAGAACATGATTCAAGTGGGGGCAGGAAAACATATTTCTTGGAGACATTCATTTTATTTTACGATGAAAGACAGGAATTGCCTTGGAGGCATTGTTGGAGCTGAAGACATTACTTCAGTAGCCTAGAATGAAGGTAGCTGCAATATTAGATGGAAGACAAATAACAAGACCTGGGCAGTCGGTGTCCCTGTTGTGAATGTGTGTCAGCGGAAGTCACCTAAAGTTGTGTGTGGAGTCTTACATGATTTGTGGTAGTTTGGTTTAGAGTCACTGTGATGTTAACAGTGACTGGATTGTATTTGCCAGTGAAAGAGTGCAGCATACTTGAGCTTGAGTTGGAGGCCAGATATGTCAGATAGATGTAAGCTGGACGAGACAAAAACTCAACCTAAGTGTCAGTAAAAGGAGAACTCTGTCCTGTTGGAACAGCAGCGGAGAAGAGAGGTGACACAGTCAATTATTTTCATGTGGAGGTAAAATAGGATGAGTCCCAGGACGGAGGCCTGAGGAACCTCACAGGGGATACAGTCAAGAAAGGCTCAAGTTCAACATTGCTCTATAAATTCTGGGATATTCAGGCAGTCTGTCAGAATCAGACCCAGTGATCTCCAGGACAGTAGCGGCTGACAGTTTCAAGGGCAGCTGTAGTGCCAGCAGTGATTCTTGTCTCATGAATGTCTGAAGCCTGATGGATTGGGGTTAAATATATACAAGCAACTTGATTTAGAATATTGTTTCTTCCATATCTATATGTCATCTATGCTTGTAATAGTCTTTTAACTGATCAGCACTTTATAGAAGATGCAAAGTCAACATTAATTTGACTATTCCTGAGCTCAGCAATATGGCTTATAAATAATATGTAGATATTTTTATATTTTTAGGGTATTCCACAATACAAAGCTGGAGCATTCTGGTAAATTCAGCTCATTTCACTGTAATGCAGCCTTTAAAACCAGGAAAAGTCAACATTTATGCCATATCTCGATACAACAATGTCTGATGTATGTATGATATCTGATATATCTGGTCTTGTATCACGATATTGATATAATATCAATATATTGTCCAGCATTGGACATTGACTGTCAATCAAACATCATTGGAGTTGCTGAGATGGGAGAAAGTTACATACTTGCACCTGTTCTGAGGTATAAAACCCAGCATCTGACCCAGACATTTAATGATAATCAGATTTAAGTAAAGCAACAAAATTTGAATAATTTACAACACCTTTGTCAGATTCTGGGTGCAAATCTTTTTATCCTCAGTGGGGGCACGCTTGATACCTTGATCCCCCTGAGTGGACCAATTCCCAAGTGGATGAAACTCTCAAATATTACATTGGTGTAACATAATAAATACAGTTCAATCGTTTGTCCCTGCCACTGTTTAGTTAACAACAATTAACAAAAATAAGATAATAGTATAAAGTAGTCTAATAAGTAGCATAATAAATAATAAAAGTATAATAAAAATTAATATTGATGTTCACTAGTTTTTGAAAGCAAATGCTGCATCCTCAGTTCAATGATGTACTTGATCCCACCCTGACCACCCTCTGAACCCTGAAGTAAGGACAACAATAAATATATGAACAATGATGTTAGCTTTTTTCATGGGTTTTCTGTAGTTTTTGTAATTAAGGCCCATTGTGGACAGTTGCCAGTGAGTACTAAAGTCATTACAAAGGCAGAGGAAACAGCTATTTTTTGGATGTTTTTCAGTTCGGTACTTTGTTTGTGTCAATAAATCTATTACTGCAAAATAATTTTGTATGTAAATGGAAAGATGACAGAAACCAGTTGTCAGTCCTAACCAAAACAAGGAAAATTATT
>JAJHUR010110962.1:0-10433 GCA_027495735.1 Lutjanus campechanus | reverse complement strand
GTTGCGGAGCTAAAGAGGCAGATTAGTTTATGTTTGTTACGTTTTATTTTCATTTTTAAGTTATTTGTGGCTCTTATTTTAAGACCGTCTTTTGGTTATGTACAGTGATGGAGGTGGTCAGTATTCAGAGCCTTTACTTAACTATAACTACGAATACCACAGAGTAAAACATGAGTATCTTTGTAACTTTATATCATGATTTTATGTTGCACTTATAAACAGAAACTTCAGTTGTCTGGGGAAAGTACATTGGTCAGTTTTTGGAATAATCTTAAGATCGCAACTGGTTAGTTTCTGCTAAATGTTAGAAATGCATACAGACATGTCTGTTCGGTGCTATTTCATCTGTATTTGTGCACGTTTTCTGAAATCTTACGGATACGGATTAAACTGAGCTGTAGTTGCAGGAGCAATGTAGCAGTGTAGCCCAGTGTTTCCCGAACTTTTTTCCCGGGGACCCAATTTTTTGAAATGACAAACCATCATGACCCAAGTCACCATATACCTCATCAGTAAGTTCTGGTAAGAGTTCATTTGTGCATAAATGAGTGTTCCCGACCATTTTTTCTGCCATTTTTGCGTCACCCTATATTATTTTGACACTGTATTAAAAACATATACACCTCTTAAAACTTTAGAAATAAGAAAATACATTTATTTAGGCTGATTTAACAGGCCATCTCCTCGTTTTTATTTCCTCTTATCAGGAAAACAGTTTAGAACAGTGTAGTCTTCTTCATAAATGAGACAAAATAAGTGCATTTAGACAAAATTAACAGGCTTTTGTATTTTTTTTTCTCATCAGGAAAACAATATACACATTTTAAAGACTTTATTAAAGGTGTACTGCAGATGTAAAGATTAAATTTGCAGAATTCCTTCCAGTCTTTTATTTATTTGGCACCCAACATAAAATCTCCTGACAATCTCTGGGAATAATTTAAAAAAGTTAACTCAACAAGATGCTTAGCTGAGCTAACTTTTCTTATGTTTGCACAACTAAAAACTCAACTAAGTTGATTCAACAACTAGTTTAAACAACTTTTATTTTCATGTTTGTTCAACTCAAGAGGTTTGAACAACTTGAACTGTCTTGTTGGTCTGACTAAAAATGTGTTGATTAAAGTTAAATTATAAAGTTTGTTTTCTCAGCTTCACCTTTCTCACCCCAACTTTTATTATACAGGGTGTCCATAAAGTCTCTTTACAATTTAACACATTTATTACAAAAGCAAATGAATAGACAAATCTGTGGAAATTATTACAAAATGAAAAGTAGATATTGATGTTTTTTGCCTCATTTAATACACCTATATATGGGCACCGTTAGCTGCACGAAGCACATCAAGACGGTACTCGATTTCTTGGCATGTTCGCTGTAGCATATAGCCTCATCAATGTTGGCAACGGCATCAGTGATCTTTTGCACGAATTGACGGACGTGACGGTGGATGTCTTTCATACTTCATCCTGTAGTTTCGCTGAGTCTGCGTATCCGATTTTGTTTCAATAAACCATGATACACACTGTGCCTTTTCTTGAGGAGTTGCCATTTTTTAGGGGTTTATTCAACAGAACCCGTTTCATCGACAGGGTACCTGAAATACACAAATGCAATGTGATTAAAAACTTTGATAACCACTGAGTACATAGAACAAATCTGATTAACAAATCTAGTCAATTGCTTTTGTAATAATTTTTTTAAACTGTAAAGAGACTTTGTGGACACCGTGTATAACTTTTATTCAAAGTTTAAGGAGCTCGGCTATATGTGCGGACAAGTCAGGTTTCTTTGCTTGCCTAACTCAACATTTTAAGGCAGTCTGGTTATAAATCATTTTAAGTTAAACCATCTTGTATATATGTATATGGTTATGTGCATTTATTGGATTTGAACAGCACCTATAGGCCCATTTTCCTTTGAAATTTCCTCACCAATAAATAACTTAATTTCACCAAATCCATCTGGCTTTATGCTGCTTCCCTTTCATTTAACGAGCTGGGTCATAACAACTTATAATAAGTTAACTTCCAAATACAGAGCTGGCTGCCAACATGAAGGAACAGCTGCCGAGTTCTGCTTCATATACTCAAAATCCAAACATCAAATCTCACTAAAGCTCTAATTTATTTATACATTTCCAGATTCAATTTGTTCCTTTCAGTTCAAGGATTTACAGTCACTGACTTTTATTCCTTTGCAGAACTACTGCATCACTTTTCAGATGCACTCGAGTCGTCTCACAGTTCGTCTGAGTCACTCTCATTTAACTGAAGAGTTTTGAATCCACTCTGGGTTTTTTTTAGGCATTTGGTTTTGAGGTTTGTTTTCTGTGGTTGAAGATGCATCCTGGGCCACAGGAATTCCCACACGGGCTGCTCCTGTGAAGTCTGGCAGAAGCAGGAATAGAAATAAATTGGAAATAGGATCGATTCTCGCAGAGAAACAGTGCTTCCAGTTCACATGTAGCCTGTGTTTCTGTAGCCACACGGGGCCGATATGGGCGCTGAACCGTACTGACCAGTTTTCCTGCTGGAATATAAACATGTGGCCTTGATTCTTTACTTCTGAATGTTAACATTCATGGTGGCACCTGTAGATAGTTCAGATGAGATGGTTTTATTCTTTAATCATAATTAGGGCTGTAGACCTTTTGTCATATCTCACATGCAGTTACTTTATTCTATCTCTCATGATTTTGTCAATCAATTTGTCTCCTAATGACTTCATATCATTATTTTCTGTTTCTGTTTTAATTAGTGCTTTTTAAAAACTAGTTCATGTTTGCCATGGATCCTAATTTAAAGGTTTTTAAAGTATCAGACACTATCAGGAGGCATATAGATGCACTGTCAGTCATTTTGTAGGAGACAGACAGATTTCCAACTTGCAATATGCAAACTAACTGTAAGTTTCTCAAAAAAAATTCTTTATTTTCTTCAGATGACTTTAATTAAATACCTAATAATGTTTGGGAAGAAATAGGGAAGCCAAGAATAAACTATTGTAACATACAGGCTCATCCTTCTATGTTAAATATGTTGCTGGAATGAGGGTAAATAGTCCATTTTACATTATGCTCTCTTAAGCAGTGCATGGCACTGAAAAACGCACCGTACAGTTTATATTTTATTGATCCATGTGTGTATTTATTAAACATATTAATGGGATTTAAAAGGACTTTAATTTGTTACACTTCTGTCATATTTACAGCAGACGTCTGAAACACGCCCAGATTTTATGCAGCCCAATATGGGAACATTTTATTCAGGGGAGCAGATCATTTTGGTGGCGAGCGACATCCGGCTCATCATGGGCCATGCTTATAAATAATAAATGATGAATAACTTTGTAATCTCAATCTTATATTCTGATTTTTAGGGTGATCTGTCCAGGGACTACAGATGAAAAATGGCTAACTAATGGCTAAATGAGCACTGTCCCTATTGAATAAACCAACAAATAAATAAATTAATAATAATAATCTCTACTATATGTGAGCTATTATATTTGAGTTCATTGGACTTCAGCCTAATGTTACTGACCCAGAAAAGTGAGCTTCCAAGCTATGAATCAACCAATGAGATTATTTTTGCTTCCTGCAGCACTTCAGTCTCCAAGAAAAGAAATCTGCTGCTGTAAAATCTCCTTTTTTACATAATATGGTTACAAAGTTTATAGATAAACATTGTAGATTTTGTTGTGACAACCTTGTAGATATGTAGTATGCATGAATTGACTAATACACTGTTAAAAAAAATGTAGATTTCTTTAAATTAGGTTACTTTTAGCTGCCTGGAAGACCCATGTATTTGCTCATCAGGAGTGTGTACCATTGTGCACGCTATCATACACCACAAAACGCTGTGACCTTCTTGCTGGAAGCCGGAGGAACTTCTTTAGTGGCATATGGAGAAAGGTGTGTGTGGGAGGAGAGTGACAAGAGGTTGGTCGGACCATGCTGTGAAATTGTGACTCCATTTCCCAGGGGGGGAGAGGGGGGCTTTGCAACAACAGCTCAAAAAGCCACTAGCCGCTTAGCCGATGGCATGGAGAGTGTGGGGCTGAGACGATTTGGCCAGAGGTCACAGGAGCTGATTGGCTGGTTTGTGGAATCATGGCGGATGCAGGGGTGCAGAGGTGTTTGTTGATCGGATGACTCTGGTTGGTGCACAGGAGGATTGTGGGTGGATGGATATGTCAGAGAGTTGGACCCCCACCCCTTCTTGGTTGTGATCGTAGGGAGGGCGGTGATGTGTGGAAGTGGATCAAACCCTGATTGTCTGAAATCCTTGACCTTCCCTAACGAGTAAAATCAAGCCCTCCTAGAAGACCTCGGGGTCGCACTTTATTTTACAGTACGCTAATATGACGTAACGAGCTTTACTTTGCATCAAATTAGACAAAAAGTGGAAATTATTAACTTAGAGTAACTGAGCGTATTAGACCCTTTATTAGATCCTTACTAAACTTTTTTAAAAGAGTGATTAAGGACACATTACAACAGAACTGTACTGTAAACTAAAGTGTGTTGTTCCCCACTGTCACCAATAGACAAAAATATTCCTCGACTTCTATCATTTTAGCCTCTACTTAGTAGATCTGGTTCATGTATTGTTTTTAAATGCAGAGGTAGCAGATGTATGATTTCACTTTAGTTTATAGTGCAGTTCTGTGTTCATGTGTCCATAATTACCCTCTAAGAAAGTCTAATAAGGGTCTCAACCGTGGGAAATAATACACTTTAGTTTACAGTACAGTTCTGTTGTAATGTGCCCTGAAGAACCTTCTGATAAAATCTAATAAGGGTCTATTATTCAGCAATAATACACTGTAGTTTACAGTACAGTTGTTTTGTAATGTGTCTGAAATTACCCTCTAATGAAGTCTAATAATGGTCTAATAGTGGGAGATAATTAACTTTAGTTTACAGTACAGTTGTTGTAATGTGTCCCTAATTACTCTCTAAAAAGTCTAACATCAGTCTAAAAGGTGGGTAATAATACACTTTAGTTTACAGTACGGTTCTGCTGTGTGCCCCTAAATAAGTCTAATAAAGGTTTAACAGTGTGGAATAATACACTTTAGTTTACAGTACGGTTTTGTTGTAATTGGTCCCAAATTACACTCTAATAAAGAATAATAAGGTTCTAACAATTGGAGACGATAAACTTTAGTTTACAGTACAGCCTTTGTGTCCTAAATTACTCTCTTATGAGGCTCTAACAGTAGGAAATACTACACTTTAGTTTACAGTACAGTTCCATAGTAAAGTGTTCATAATTGGCCTCTAATAAAGTCTAATAAGGGTCAAACATTTGGAAATAATACAGTTTACTTTACAGTTCAGCCGTGTTGCAATGTGTCTCTGATCAAGCAGGAAACTTTAGTTTACAGTACAGTTCTGTTGTAATGTGTCCTTAATTACTGTCTTATAAGGGTCTAAAAGTAGGAAATAATACATTTTAGTTTACAGTTCAGTTCTGTTGTAATGTATCCCTGATTACCATTTTTAGAAGGGTCTGATAATGAGAAATAATCCACTTTAATTTACAGTACAGTTTTCTTGTAATGTGTCCTTAATTACTTTCTTATAACTGTGAGAAACAAGGCACTTTAGTTTTCAGTTCAGTTCTGTTGTAATGTGTCTGTAGTTACTCTCTCATAAAGCCTAACAAGGGTCTAATACTGTGATTGGAGACTTAATGAGTAAAGAAAACTTTTAAGAACTTTATTAAGTGCCTGATATATAATAAAACCTGACATGTGTTGACCTGAGAGGCCTCAGCGCCCTTCAGATCAGAATATTTTATGTTTTGTCTCAGGCCCGTCTGGTTCACAGATATCCTGATCCTTGGATAAAGTCCGAACAGCTTTTGTGACATTGACATTGTTGGTTATGTGGCGCCCTCCTGTCCAGTGTCCCGATGATTTGTGATTCTGTACGACAGATACTTATTGTTGTGCTAAAACTCCATAAGTTTATTTTTGCAAGTTTATCTATTATTTCTCGTTTTTGTCTAATTTAATTAAAAGTACGGCTCGTTACGTCTTATTAGCGCACTGTAAAATAAAGTGCGACCGACCTCAGAACATCTGAATGGAGGCACATTACCAGGTGCCACGTTGGATCAACTTTTCCTGTTGAAACTTACCTCATAACAGTGTATCTACTGCATTATCCAAAGCTTTCAAAGTACCGCTTTATGGTACAGACAAATGTGTGAGGGCTTAACTCCTTAAGACTAAAGGTGTTAATTTGCTTCAATGGTTTATTTTACCCATAACCATGTACAAATAAACAAAACCTTTACAGCTTTGTAATGGTCACACATTTAGCATTCATTGGTCCATAAGCACTCCTCACGGCGACATGAAAACACTGTTATAAGACACCGACATTGATTTCTAGCATCGGCGTCTCAACGTTGCACTGACGTCACAAATGTACCATCCATTCTAACAGTTTTCATTGCAAATCAAAATAGTCACATGCAATGATTGAAAAAAATTACATTACCTCATGTCACATAGAAAGTAAGCGAAAAGTTCCATCATTTAGAAATAAGTACTCTTCAGAGATTTGTCTCTCTCTTGTTTTTTTTGTTTGTTTTTTTTGTTGTTGTTTGTTTTTTTTTAAGTCCTAGACATTCTTTCAACAGCGTTGTTGGTCTCATTTGGGTTGTAAACATTAGTTACAGTGCCTAGCTTCATTCACCTGACTGGCTGTGTAGTAGCATCTCTCAAGAGAATTGGTCAATCAATACTATCAATCAACTGATCGAGAGGAATTGGTCAGTGGTCAATCAATTGTACAAGGAATTATTTGTCATGGAAGGACATGATCGTCTTTGGGCTCAGTTAGGGGCAACAGGACACCAGTGAGAGACTGGAGAACAGACTGAACAGTAGATTAATATAATAAGACACCCTGAGAATCACAACTACGTCTCTTTCAGCTTCCTATCCTCTCTCTCTCTCTCTCTCTTCCTCTAGCTCTTCTTCTATGGAACGATCATAGTCAGGTGGGCGTGGCCTCGGTGGTTGAGGAAGATGGTTGGTTGGCAGGTTGGTTGGTTTGTTGTGGCGGAAGCCGGTTGCCATGCAACTGGCTCCTTGGTGGTTGGCATGGAGACAGGTTAAGGTGGAATCTGACCTGGTAAGGTAGTATGCAGCACGTACAGTAGTATGAACAGTAGAATGTAATATGCAGCTCTGGGGAAAAATACCTTTGTTTAAAATTAAAATAAACGGAACAAGTGCACCGTCTGCAGATTAAAGGGTCAGTTCAACCAAATGGTAAAATATTTTCTTGCTTAACAAATAGTGTTTGTTTTGAAACATCTGTCTCTGATATTTCGGTCACCATCCCTCCCCAAAATGGAATTTTGTTTTTGGTACACAAAGTATTTAAAAGTTTCACTGATTGGACAAAATAGCCCCAATAAAATGTGCTCTCTGTGAGGTCTGTAATCAATCAGAACCCTGTTTCTACAAAGAAATGTTACTCTTACTTCTTTAAATATATCCCAGGGAAGAACAGAAAGTCCACGGCTACGGTTAAACAAAAGTACACTTAATTTAAGTATGCTGTTGTTAATGTACTAACAATGCGCTTAATATGCCGATTACATATGATTAGTGCTGCTACAGATATATTAAAATACAGTTGAGCGTATTTATTCACCATTAAGATGCTCCTAAATATACTTCAGTAAATCTTTTCATACTAAAGTTGCACTTTTTTAAAAAAGTACTTTATTCTAACTTTGTTTCAACTCAAAGTAGAGTTTAATTATATTCTAAGTGAACTTGAAAGTCATTTCAAATTCAAATACATTATATTAACAATGTATTATCCATACATTTTGATTGAATTCTAAATATATTTCTTATATATTATAAGTTTATTAAAAGTTATCTGAAAAGTACAGTAGGAATAAAGTAATTTAACATTAGTATAAAAAGATGCACTCAAGTATATTTAAGTGCATCTTTATGGTAGCTCAAAATAGTAGTTAATTACATCTAATTGTATTTTAGTATATCTTTAGCTGCATGATTCATTAGTATATTAAGTACATTGTTAGTACATCAAAAATAACACTGATCATGTGCACACGAAAGTATAAATTAAGTACTTTAATATACTTTTTTTTTTTACCTGTGAGATTTTAAATGCTGTGAGCACCACAAACTAAATCCCATTCACCTCCATTGATTTGGGGCGGAAGCAGAAATTTTAGAGATCGATATCTCAAAATCTAGACAAACACTTTTATTTTTGGGTGAACTGGTCCTTTATAAATCAAACAACTTGAGGTATTCTTGGTTTTCAGAGCAACTTAAGGACCTCTTCTTAATCTCCACGGTGAAAACACCAGAAGTTCCTAAAACAAAATCAAGCGCACCTCAAGTTTTGAACACTTGAACGTCCGTTCTTTGACGTAGTATTGATCCCCGGAGCTGCCGTCATGTAACAGTAGATCGTGACAGTAGTATGTTATCGATGGAGAACATCACATGGGGCTGACGTGGTTGGTGTGCAGCAAAAGGATGGCGCAGGGGAAGGCGGTAGTGGTGGACAGTGATTGGTTGATTTGGTTTGGTCAGGTGACTGAAGGGGGGTTATGGACAGTCGAGTTGAGTCAGATCACATGATGAGGGTTTGCAGCTATAACGTCAGGAGGTTCCATCAGGAGGTATGGAAGCCTGACAGGTTTTAGCTTTTGGTGGACACTGGACAGAACACCCACCCTGAACCCCGCCCTCACAGAGCAGGCGAGCACACACACACTCCAACACACACACACACACACACACACACAGAAACAGACACACTCATACACATGCGAGCACACAGACAGGGACACACACACACACACACATATTTACCCACATTAACATATTTTGCATAGACACACACAAATAAACACATTTGTTAACTCACATGCACGACAAACACACTCACACATTTTTACGCACACACACACACACACGCACACACACACACACACACACACACACACGCACACTTGCCCACCCCCAGACTTGCGATGTGTTACTGTGATGATGCAGAGTGTGGTGGAAGGTGAAGAATAAGACAACGGAAGACAGGTGATGCTAAAATGAACATTTATAATGACTGCTGTTGCTGTCGCAAAATAAGAATCCTTAAAAAAAGACCTCATATATATTAGCACTAGATTGCCCACTTCACTGGTAATCCACAAGTCAAGAAACACAACTCACTAGGGTTTTTTTTCTCTTTACAAACACAATGCTACAATTACATTAAATATTCAATACTCTTTAAGTCAGTTAATGAATGTTGTTAAAAGCAACCACTAAAATACTAAAAAATAAAAACAAAACAATACTAATATTAATTCACCTTTTTCCAGTCGTTCCCTTTTTCTTGTTGCGTTGTTATTTATTAATAGTATAATAATAATAATAGTCTGAGAAATAAATAGCTCATGTGGTGTTCTCAGGGCAATGGGGCAGGCAGCATAAATCAAGAGTGGAGCTCAGAGCAAATGCGATGAAAATGGTGGGAGTCTAATCTCACGTTAATACTTTCAAAATGTCTCGGGATGTAAATGTGGAGATATGCCACGAGTTTGGTTCTGCAGGCGGCGGGATGGTGGCGGCGCCCGCAGAGGTTTAAACGTCTCTAAACTATCGTTCTATGTTAATGTAAACTAGGACTGTATTGCACAAAAGTTAGCAGCTCAGCTTCCTCGTTTTGCCGCCCAGGAGGAGGAGCTTAGTTTCTTTTTTTTCTCTTTTTAAATTTTGTTCCGTCCACCTCCCTGGGTTTTTTTTTTTTTTTTTTAAATTCCGAGAGTCGAGCCGTTTTCCACGATGATATGTCTCTAACACGACCAAGCATTTTCAACAACTATGGCTTGATGATAAAAGATACTAGCGCCACTACAACTCACTGTCAGGAAAACATCAACAAATGTACAAAAACAAGCCTATACGCTGAGAATGGCTCGGACTACTTCTCAAGGTTAGTATTAATATTCGATGAGCACAGGTATCTAAAGAGTTTGCTAGCCAACATGGAAGCTAAACAGCGAATACAGTAGGTAAATCAACACTAATAACAACAGCACAGGTTAACACAGTAGAACTAGCATTAGCCGATTATACAGGCAGACCTAACTATCGGATACAGAGGATGAAAAGTGTCGTAATGATCGTCTAACGCCTCCACTAGTACCTCTTTATGCTGCCGGCCCCTTTCTGCTCAACACTTCTCTCTTTACAGCTCGGCAAAAATCTGACAAAAATATTTACAATGAGAGAGAAAAAAAATGAAATTGTGGAGAAACAGTTGTTTAGTGTTTTTTTCTTTTTTTTTTTTTGTTTGTCTGCATTTCTTTTTTTTGGATTTTTTTTTCTTCCTTTCGTATGTTTTTTT
>JAJHUR010110960.1:935-20432 GCA_027495735.1 Lutjanus campechanus | reverse complement strand
AGGGAAGACGTGGAAAATGTTACATCCTCTTGTTCCTGTGCACACTCACACACACTGTATAACTCTTCCAACACTTCGTTTTCTCTCTCCTAACACACCTGATGTAAATAATCAGCTCATCACCAAGCCTCAGCAGAAGCCTGATAACAACCTCTTCATTTGAATCAGGTGTGTTGGGGCAGGAGAACATTCAAGGGCACAGCTTGAACCAATAGCAAATAAGTGCATGTGGCAATTGTGCATGTCAGGTCCTGCCATAAAAAAAAAGGATTCCACACTTTTCCATGCCAAGATCCCCCAAATAGCACAATCTTACGGTTGGGACCCGCCTGTTGTAAGGTGTCATAGACTGGAAGGAGCCATAGACTGTACGTATATGAAATAGGTTGATCCCTATTTAATATCTGACTGATGATTGAAGAGCATTCAGACTCAAAGATTAGGCAGGTTGCCTGCAGGCTGCAGGGACATTGAAGCTAAACAGCGCAAGATGGACGCAACATTATACTTTGGTTGTCTGTGAGTGTTAAGCCCGTTATCCTGAAAACAACAGCCCACGTCTCTGAAAGTGCACACTGTAGTTCGAAGACTCCGTTAACATATTGCTCCATTTAACCATTATAAGCATCTATTCCTTCCAAAAGATTATTAATGATTTCTTACTACTCATAAACAGACTCTCATTTGGCAAACATTCGGCCTTGAATTTAAGTCTAATAAACTTGAAACGGGCAAACAAAAGCAGACTTTCCAAACCGCAATGGAAATTTCAAAGGAGGACACTGCGGCTGTAGTGTGTTGTCAAAGAGGCCAGTATGTACTTAGCATGTTTCCTTAATCTCTGATGACATATCATGGTCATTTTATGACTGAGCACAGTAAATGTATTAAATATCTCTCCTTTGAAAACCCATTGGCAATACTAGACCCAATTAAAAAAGAAAAAAGAAAAAAAAATCCCAAGGACCAGGATTGGGAAACACCGCTGTTTAAGTTATGAAACTCAGATCTTACCCTTTCATTGTTACTTCCCATTTGCCCGTCTCTCTGGTGTCCATGTAATTAAAGTTTCCAGTGTAGTAGTTTGGGTCTGTGCCTCCGAGGACCAGCTCTCCACCTGGAGAGTGTTTTGGGTCTCTGAAACCAATAAATCAATTATCCGTTAAATCCACGTTTTGTGTTTATTCTAATTGTCACAGCTTAACTGTGATTTTGGTCATTTTCATGAAAGATTACATGCTTCAACTGGATTATTCCCATGACCAATCATTCTTATGCCTCTCAGAGGAAAGAAAACAACATCATATTTTTTCAACTGGTTTCGTTTGCTCTAATGAGCATAATAAATTGAGAACATAGGGTATGATAAGAAGTATGAAAGATTCATTTTTCTGTATTTTCTCAAAACACCCTCTCATCCACATCACATTCTTTATGTTGTTTGTTTTTCCTCGCTAATGATCCTTTTTTCTGCAGTTCTCCCCCTTATTTATCCAATTCTAGACAGTGACTACGATTTCAAAACAAAAATCAAGCACACACATTTGATCCCCATGAACTTTGAAACTAAATGCTATTTTCTCTTCTGTGGAGGTGATTTGGAAGCTGGAGGATGTCAGTTGACCCAGTTCAGCCCACCTGCTGTAGTAGACAGAGAACACCTCTTCCTTGAGGACATGCTGAGACATGATGCGGTCAAACACCGGAGTGATGCCATCGATGGCCACGTTTGGGTAACCCATCCCCAGCACTCCGTCAAACTTGGCGAAGATAAATGGCATGGCAGACAGAGAGGTGGCCTCAGCAAACACCTGCACCACAGGAATACCACCAACCTGCAGAGAGACAAAACAAGTTGAACGTCAAAGGATGGACGTGTCAGATGACACTCCTCATTAATTAATATTTATTTATTTATTTTTTAACAGGGCATTGATTTTCAACTCACCACAACCACATCCTCACTTAGAAATCCCCTGACATTCCCAGAGGCATACTGAATGGAAAATCCGGTTCCGTTCTCAATGTGAGTCCGGGATTTGGAGGCGTCATACCTGTTGTGAGTAACTGAAAGTTCAAAATTCCAATGAGTCATTATTATTCAGATAACTGACTAACATATTAAAGGAGCAACATGTAAAACTCAAGCATTCAGACATGAGCACTGCAGTCCAAATAGTTCATTGGAGCCATAAACAGTATATGAAATGGGTTTAATCCCTATTTAATATACGTCTATGTTTGCAGCGAGTTGTTTTCCCTGCCCCTCCCTCCCAGACCCCAAAACTCAGGCAAGCTGTCTGCAGACTGCACGGACACTGAATAGATGATGGTATAAACATTTAATCCTTCTGAAAGATTATTAATGATTTCCTGCTAATCATAAACGCACGCTTATTCATTTGGCGAACATTCTGCATTAATTTAAATTTGATTAAACATGAATGGCCACACTAAAACAGTTGAGGAATAGAAATTTTTCTTAATCTCTGATGACATATAATGATCATTTTATGAATTAGTACAGATTTCTCCTTTAAAGCAAAGAGATTTTAACAGTTTATGAAACAGTATCAATTTAATACTGATACCTCTATAAGACCTACATAAGCAAATGAGACCATCACTGAGAACATCGGGTGTTTCTGTGTAGTTATTCTTAATGTTTGCCTCTAGGTTGGACTCTCTGTGAAATCAGATGAAACAAGCATGTGTTCACATTTTCCCAGGCGAAGGCATTAGCAAGTTAAAATTAAGCAGAAGGACATTTTTATTTCCATAATTTTACTTTTGACATTATATTTTGTGACGATATTGGTGGAAACACTATTCCTTTTGTCCAAAAGGGGCCTCTACAGCCAATAAAAGATTTAAGTTCCTAGTTGTAACAGACATTTTACTGCATTTAATAACTGTATTTTAGTTGTAAACGCTTTGGTAACATTTGAAAGAGTTTATACAACACTGAACAGCTGGAGTCTCTTCCATCATGCAGTCGATGGAATGTTGGAATGATTCATAAACATAAACCAGAAACAAAACTGCTCTCAACAGGGACAGAATGAATAGCATATTCAAGCTATTTTGGTATGGAGCTGAAAGGTAGTAACACAAAGATCAACCTTCTCTCTGTTACTTACAGACTAATTTTTTCCCATTCATACAAAACTGACGTCTCTGTCCCTCCTTCCTGGGAACAACAGTGTGAATGTGTTCATTGTGAATTAGGATCCTATTGGGGGCTATCTATGGCCCACAGTATGAAAGTTGAATAACATTGGTGTAGGAGAACCTGTGGTGGCTGTGAAACTAGTAAAACACGTGACATGGTGGACTCTGTGGAAGAGGACCTGCACCCTCTGTAGATACAAACAGCTCATTCTAAAGTCATAAAAACACAATCATTCTTATTTTCAGGTGATTATACACTAATGAAAACATTTTTATGAATATAACACTCCATTTCTGATATATTTAGCCAATAAATTCCTGTAAATCGTACACGCTGCACCTTTAAGCAAATGTTATAAGTTATTTTCTTGTATGTGTGGACACTTACAACAGGCCGTGGAGAAAGGCGAGCAGCTTTGTGAGGGCACCCACAGGTTCGCTGAGCCTGTGTCAAACACCACGTTGAACATCTGGGCTGGAGATCCGATGCTGATCTCTCCATAGTACTGAGTCTATTAGGAATAAACAGTAAAAATATTAATTTATGTTTTGATGTTGTTTGAATATTACTTTGAAAGCTTTTTCACTGGTACGGTAAGCCACAAATATAAACCGAGGGTTTGAAATTGACAGTGTGGCTCATATACAAAGAGTATTTTAAAGTACAAAGGCAACTGCATCTGCTGTTTTAGTCTTGAAGCCCCATCCTGACAATCCAACCCATGAAGAGAGATGAAGCACTTTGGACGAGTGACTGGCTGCTTTATCCTTCCAGACGACACTCTTAGACAAATGGGTTTCAAAGGGGTTCTTCCTGAAAGGCAGAGGGTCTACCCAGAACCACTTGCTTCTGAATAAACCATTTTGGAGGGGATGGTTCTTCAAAGATTGTTGAAAGCATGGGTGTTAAAAGATCCTTATCCTTAAATATTCAAATGTTAACTCACGTTTCAAATCATATTTTTAAATGTATATTGATATGGAGGCAATATTTTTTCTCCCAGGATGGCAGAGTCATTACCTTCTCTAGTTGATTGTGATTGGCTACCCTCAAAATAAATATGCTAAGCATATTAAATGTCAACATACGAGTGTACTTGCAGTCAGAACACTTATGTACATTTTATAACACACTTTATTTTACACACTTTATTCATTTTATAAACTAAAAAAACTAAAAACTAAAACACATGAGGAGTGTGATTTGTCATGGTTATGGTAAGAATATCAGGGTAAGCCAATCAAAGCCAGAGGAGGGCGGGACATGGCCTGGGAAAAAAAACATTGCCATGTGGAATCCCCTTAATCAAGACATTTTGTTTGCTTTTTTTCCCCTCACCCATTGAATACAATATGGTTCTTTGTAGACCCCTAAGAAGAGGGGTACAGGTGAGCTTTTTTAAACATCCCTGGGTGGGTTCTAGATGAAATTCTTGAAATATGAAAGGTTATCTGTCTCATATGGGGTTCTAGGTATAACCATGTTAATTCAAGTCAGATTTTATCTATATAGCCCAATATCACTAATTTCATAATGCTCCAGGGGGCTTTACAATCTGTTCAGTGTGCAACACCCTCTGTCCTGTAGACCCTTGAGAGAGTAAGAAAAACCCACTCAAAAAAAAACCTTGTTGAGTTCTTGGTAGAACCCCCTGAAAGGTTTCTAGGGGAAAGTTCTACCAGGAACCAAAAAGACAGGACAAGCCAAATAACCATATCTAGTTTGCACCTTTATTTCTAAGAGCATAAGGTTTGTCTTTTTGTCTCCAAGACTAGAACGGCTAATTCACTCGCCTTTGACTCAGTACATCTAGATTTCCCACCATCTGTTTGACCCAGATCCATCATCAAAACAGGATTTTGAAATGTTCATTTCAATGTGTCATAGACAAAAGTGTCTCACATCCAAGTAGTTGGTTAGGGGTGTGGGAACAGTCCCGTTGTTTGTGTCATCTGTGCTCTTCTGGGCCAGCTCAGTCAACACCTGCTCGACAGAAACACCCATGTTTCGCAGGGTCTCCCTGATAGATGGCATCTTCCGCAGGCGGATTCTGGAAGCAAAACACAAGAGTGGGAAAATTCATCCTCAAGCAACAGAAACTACATTAATACAAATTTAGCATGGACTAGGAGATTGTCTCTGAAGTATATTTTTCATCCATATATCTAATACATATGCCTGGTCATCATCCCAGTATAACAATCAGCCTTTAATCGAACACAGACTGCTTTGCTCTCAGCACCCAACCAGAGAAAGGAACAAAAACACATGTTAAGCCAATGCTGAAAACATTAACTTTTGTAATGAACCAATAAAACACATTTGTTTTCCTGTACTCGTTTGTTTTGCTGTTTGCTGTCACTACTCTGCTGTAACATTTTTTTTTCTTATGCAAATGCAATTATGGAGTAAACCGTTACTGGCACATGTAATGTGTGACTCTTCAAACAAAACAGGCAGGTACATGAAGGCATAAGTTTCTTACCTTCTCAAGGCATGGCTGGAGGTCAGTGTCAATGATAGAGCAAGCAAACACATCCAGTAATTCATCAGCAGCGCCATGGTGACTTCAGGTGTAAAATACAGGCCAGTAATGAACGCTGTATATGCAAAGTTGGTTTTCCTGGTTTTGTGAATATATCCCACGTTTATTAAATCTCTGTGCTGCCTGCTCCCTCGTCTCTTTTTATACCATGTCCCCTTCACCGTGCTCTCACCCATGGGCCACTGACACTGGCTGGGAGCTTTCCTGGAGGTGACCACTTGAGAAAACAAGCTCTGCTTCCCTCCCCCCACCCACCATGTCTACCCTTCTGCCTTGGTCACACAACCCCTCCCGTGATAAACAGGTCCCAGTGAGAGGTCTGAACTCTGACCTCTTAAAAAACACTGAAGACAGAAAGCAGGGGCGCAGAGCTCCTGAGATTGCTGACGTTGGGAGGACGGACACCTTGTCTGCTGGGCTGTGAGAAGCTTTAGAGGGATTGAGAGATGCTCTGAGCTGTCAGGGCAGATTAGTTGGATGTTGCTTACTAAACTCAATTACAAGACATTTTAAACCTCAGTTGCTGCACACTGCGCTCTACAAACATGTACTTTAAGACATTATTCTCCTCTTCAGTGGCATTTATTGGTGTATTACTTTTATTAGATGATGTTCTGATTTTTTAAAATGGCTAATTTGATGAAAATGTTTGAACGGAAGAACAGTATGAGTTAAAATATTAAGTCACACTTTATTTTACAGTGAACTAATAAGATGTAGCTTTGTGTCAAATTAGACAAAAACTAAAAATAATATGTTCTTTATTAGATATTAGTTTAAGCACTCCATTACGACAGAACTATATTGGTCATATCTCGGTGAAGACAGGGTCAGTGGTACAATTAAATGTGTCATGAGATGAACAGGTCAGCAGAGCAGTAAAGAGCACTAAGTAGACATAAAATAAGATAGGATAGAAATTTGAATAAAAATTGAATTAGGTAAATACAATACAGCTGGAAGGCACACTGATTACTAACAAAATATTAATAATACTGACATTATATACGACAATATACCAGTATTAATTTAATACTCGCACATAATAAACATTAAAGTGGGCATTTGAACAAAGGTGTCCTCAAATTATGTCTAATAAGGATCCAACAGTGGGAAATAATATGCTTTAGTTTACAGTACAGTTCTGTTGTAATGTTTCCCTAATTAGCCTCTAATAAAGTCTAATAAGGATCTAATACTATCCATTGAAGAACATATTGTTTCTAGTTTTTGTCTACTTTGATACAAAGTATGGCTTGTTAAGTCTTATTAGTGTACTGTAAAATTAAGTGCGACCACATGTTGATTGCAGTTTTTTGCTGCGGTTGATAACATTTAGCTTGTCTCTTTTTCCCACAGCCATCGATTTCTTATCTGGAAAGCAGACACCTCTCTGTGTGCCCTCTACTCATGATTTCTCTTCCCATGCAGAATTCACTGCAGCTTGTGCACCACTTCAGTATTGATTTTCAAAATAGCGAGCTAAGGGGGAAGGACAATACACATCTGTAAGTTCAGAGCGAGGTCTTAGATGATGATCGTTGGCAGGAGACGGAGCCCATGTTGAGTGTATTATGCGATGCAGGAGATTTGCACTGTGCTGTGTTTTTGTACTGTACCTCTTGCGGCAATACTCAGACTCGACAAGTTTTAACACCTAATCATTCTAGTTCTCACTGGGTTTTTACCACAGGGAGGATTCCCACAGTATCTGACCTGTCAGGATGGGGTCGTGTGTTGGTGCTGTACCGGCCACCCTGTCGAGCCAGGAGATATGTGGGGGTCCACGTCAGACACAAGCTCAGACTGCGAAAGCAGAGGCCAGAGGTCAGCCGCTAAGATACTCCCTGTGAGCAGAGCTTCCAGAAAATGATAGCATGGTTGCACACAATTTATAGAGGCACTGATGGCTTCCAACAACAACAGTCGCAAGTATTTTTGCTCAGTGATTTATGTGCCGTGGCTACTTGTGTGCCGCTTGTGAATATAGAAATATCAAAATTACCTCTATTTTGACATGTTTGTTTTAACAGAGCACTATGTAGGGGAGAATTTTAGCCTCAAATATTCAAAAAATACAACACAAAGAGTGCAGAAAAAACTGTTTTGATGTTATGTCAAAGAAATCTATGTAATCAGTCCGTTGCAGAAATATCTACTGCACTTCCCTTGCTAACCAGCTTGCTTTGGCCAGTCCTGTCTTGTAATACCACTTTGTACCCCACGATGTGATAATGAGCTGCTGTAGCACCCAGTCTGCCCTCAGTCCAACAATACCAAAGAGGTTTTCAAAAAGGAGAGATGACTGGCTGTTCTGTTTATCATTCCTTTTTAAGCGGCAATAAAAAATGTTTTTATAATAACAATGAAGTGGCAACATGAAAGGGGTTGCTCATATGAACAAAGAATTATTGCCTGAATCAGCAGCCCCCCTCAGCTTTGTGAAGCTTTGAGCTTTAGAGGAAGTTTCTGCTCATTGTTCAGATGTCCTGCCATATTGTTTTGGTTCACTACTGATCTTATAGTTTAATTTTATTATCACAACATGCAACTGTTTTCAGTGACAAAGCTCACTAAAGACTCACTTATGTACCAAACAGAAAGAGCGACTAGCTGGTGGAGCATTTAGTGGCTAAAGAGCCAAATGTGTCCATCAGGAGTTGGTAGGGACCAAAAACAGAGCAAAAAGAAAATACTGAACCTACATGTTGCTCCGTAAGTGCTAGATGTGTCACTTAAACAAAACTGTTTGCTAACATGTTTGTGGTATCAACTTAATGATATAATGTTGTGTTCACAACTTGTTTCTGATGCCACCAAACAGCCACAAAATCAGGTATTGCACATGTAAAGCAGTTAAGTTCAGATTTCTTTGGCCCATGGGGGTCAGTGGAACAAGCTGCACAAGCCTAAACATGATTTTATTATCACCTTATAAAGTTGATGTAGCAAACATATCAGTCGAGTACTGCCTGTTTACACGTCCAACAGATGCATCTAGCATTAGCATTCATTTGAAGCTGTGTTTCCGGACACCTGACGAATGTAAATCAAACATTCTGTCTCCTTCTACCTTTGTTTTGGTTATAACCAACTCCTGAAAAAAACATTTGTAGGTTTTTGCTGCTAAATGCTTCAGCATGTTAATTAGCTTTTTGCCAGTGTGTAAAGTTAGGTGCTGGGCATGAACCGTAGAGTGGGTTTACCAGAGCTTTTTCATTAAAACTGCAAACAAGACTTATGAGAGCAGCGAGAGTGAACAGTTGAGGTTTGAGCCAAGAAACCAAAAAGTGCAAAGAGGTTAAAAAGTTTTGTTATATGATAGCTTTCAGTGTGTTTATCAGATCAATCTTTTTCACATTCATACTCCCCATCCTTAAGACCTCAAAAATATGGGGGATTTTCAAAACCAAAGTAGGGGTCTGAGGGTCCTCCCCCAGACAAATTTGAATTTCAGAGACTCGCTGCACTCTGGTGACTTTTAAAGAATGACAATAACTAAATAAGTAACACATTTTTATGCAAACAGATGCCTGCAGATGACTTATAACTGACAATCAATAGCTGGAAAAAACAATGGGACCACAGCATTCAGTCTTACAGTCCAATTTCAAATCTGATTACAACAACACAAAAATGATCATTTTGTCCCCAGTATTTTTCAAAGGTTATATTAATCAGGCTGCTCTCAGAAAAAGATATGCCCTTTCCTTTAAAGAGACAGTTCACCCCAAAATAAAAAAAATACGTATTTTTTACCTTGGCATGTAGTCCTATTTTTTCCATCTAGATTTTTTATGTTCCTACATGACACTGCTCACAACAAGGACTGTGGACTATCTTGAGTAATCAGTTCATGATTTCTGGAAAGAATCACTACTTTTTGAATTTTTCAGATGTATGTTTTTTATTTTTCTTTGAGTATCACAAGCCGAGTGCCATCTAATCCCATTATATTGGAGAAAATGCAGACAGGTCTATGGCCAGTATGTCCAAAACTCCACAGCTCAAGCCAAAAAAAAAATCTAAATGGATAAACAGCACTACATGCAAGTGGAAAAAATATGTATTTTCTGATTTGGGGAAGGAAAAAAATTGCCATAAACTGGGAGAAATATACAGGAGATTTATAAACCTGGGAAGAAATCAGGTGAAGGCAATGAAAAATGTAAGTCTGGGAAAAATTGGGTGGGCTGGCAAGTACGTTCACACTACATATGGCCATTTGATCTTTGGTCAATAAAAAATGTATTTGTGCAGCTTCAGGATGACACATTTTACTCAGTAAGATTTGGCATACCTGCATTCTACAGTTAGGCCTTATAGGTTGGTTTTGACAGGACATTTTTGGGGACATTCTCACAGACATCTGACTCTTGACCCACATGGCTAGAAGGATACCCACAAGTCTCTTTCCCACACCATCTAGATGGACCCATACATCACTTCTGCCTGGCCTCCCACCTCTCTAGTGAGTAAACTCCAGTGGTGGGCATGGGAAATATAAAAACCATCTCCTGGAGGATGATTTATCCAGTTTCATATGCACCATTCACGGTCCCTGGGAGCCCTGCATGTCAAAACACGGCTGTACAGAAATCTTCAGAAGTCTTTAGTAAATATAAAAAAGAATATAAAAGAGACTGTCTAACAATGAAAACAAAGTAAAGCAAAAAAATGTGTGTTTTACGGAGAGGAGGCAGTTGAAAAGGTGCAGCCGACTAAACCACAAACAACCTTTTGCTGACAGACGCACATCTGAGGCAGAATTCACCAAAGAGGATCTTGTAGGGCTGTGAGTTATCTATCATGATAAGAAAGATATGAAGCAGAGCAGTGGTTGTTTGCAGGAAATGAGACCTGAGGGAAGTTATCACTCAAACAAACAAGCCTGACTCTCAAAACCACAAAAAAGCTCAACCTTTAATCCTGACCAGCTGGAATGAGCCACAAAATGCTACATGTTGGTATGTTTTTGCCTTATTTCTAAGAAGTTGCTTCATACAATTTGGCGTACAAAAAGCAGAGAACAACAATTTGCTTTCACTGATTTTATGCTCAGTTATGTTTTTGAATTGTAAGCCAATGAACACCAAATTAGAAATGACGAGACTGTGATTCCATCTGGAGACAATATGTATGAAAATATGTGGGACTGTCTTCACAACAGGAGGTAAAAAATGTAGAAATTGAGAACAAAAGATGTATTAAAAACACTTTTTATGTGCGTATTGTGATATCCGACCCAAGAGCACTGGGTGCATTAAGTTTTTAGTTAGCCAGTTTCTCATAATAAATTAGTGTTTTTCACATATTTTTGTCTCTTTGGATCTTTACAGAGTAAACATGCTGTATCGCTCCTGGCCAGCAGAGAGCAGCACTGGACTTACAAATGCATCAGGAACAGAACTGAGAGCAATTTCACCTGAAAGACTCAGTCTGTACCCTGATCACACGACGCTCTGAAGGAAAGCATGCCTCTGTGTGTGTGTGTGTGTGTGTGTGTGCGCGCGCGCGTGCGTGTGTCCATGTCCATATCATTTACTTATTGTTCTATTTATATGCTGTTATCTGTCTATCCACAGAGACAGGAAACCTGTGGTAGAGGATTCCAAGTCCAATTTATAAAAGTGAAACTAAATGTGCTGAATCACATGTTAAAAGAAAAACTATGATATGAAAAATCAAAATAAAGCAAAAATAAAATCAACTGATAAATTTACCCTTTTCACAGCAGATGTTTTGACTTGTCATAGTATTAAAGGCACAGGTGTTATAGTAACACTTAATAACCATCTTAAATAAAGGGTATACTAATAGATAATTAAACTTTATTAATATTTATTTTACCGTTAACAAACAATGAAATGATAATTGTTGGTAATGCTATAACTAACACTGTTTGAGATGTTTTTGTTGTGTGCAACAATATATGATACAAAATATATTTTATTTTATATCACACAAACTAATAATAACACAACATAACTAGCATACAGTCCTAAACATTTTAGATTATAATTTAATCATTTGTTACGAGTAAAATAACTATTAACTATGGGTTTAATTAACAATCAATTTACCATTTATTACTGATGGTTATTGTCAAGTGTTATCAGAGGACCCTGACAATGAAACAGCTGTGACATGTCAAAATGTCTGCTGTGAAATGGGCGTATCATTATAGTCCAAACATGGGAGCAGGGTCAGGTGAACATCATTTGAACAAATCAGGGAAGCGGTGTAGATAAATAAAACTAAATAAAATACTTATGAAAATGAATAATCAATCCGTACGGAAGAAAAGGAAAGAAGTTATAAAACGTTTTATGTATTGAAAAACAATTATATCTGATGGTGTTTATAAAAGAACTTAAATTTACTTCTGCAGCTGGTTAACAGAGCTAAATCTGTATATCCAGAATAAATAAATAAAATAATTTACATTTATGATCATATGATTAACTAGTAAATATGTTCCTGGTAACTCAGGCTCTACATTTTCCTGTCAAGTTACATTGCACTACATTGTGAGTATATGTGTTTGTGTATCTCTGGTTTATCTAGGAAAGATAACATGTGAAAATATCTGGATAGCATCCTGTGAAGATGGATTTCGATTCCCGGGGAGCTCTATTAGGAAACAGGTGCTCTACAAAGACAGAAAACATCTGGTGAACACACGAGAATCCATGGCAACTGCGCTTGTTTTGCAGCTCAGTGTTAGCGACACAACAAAGTGTGCCAATCCATCACCTGGACCCATGAATATTTAATACACGCAGGCCTGCAGTCACATGGTAACATACATGTGGATCATCATGTTACTAAACAGCTCTGATTGGTACTTGTTTACCTCATGCATCTTCATTTCCTATTTATTTATACAGATTGCTGGTGCATACCCCTGTTACTACACACACATGGTTCTCACTCCTCTAATACTACAAAGTTTTAAAGATTTAAAGGTTTGTTTGTCACACACACACAAGCAGTATGTGTTGCAAGATGTTGTGCGGCATGCTCACAAGCTGTACAACAAGATTTGAGTGAAAAATAAACATTAAAAAAGACACATAAAGGATTAAAATTGCAGATAACAGGTAATATGATGCACTACATGATTGCAAGCGGATGGTAATGTGATTTTCATCGTTTGTTTTCATTATTTGTGTGTGTTATGTGAGCATTTGGTTGTGTGTTTATAGCTCTGTGCACAGCATCACAAAATAAAGATACAAACCGCAGCCAGCTGATATAAAAGGACACCCAGCAGTGGCAGCAGTGGAGCCAAAATGATTCAATAAATGAGAGAGCAAAGCCACAGTACAAAGCTCTGTGAAGCCAACTGTTTTGCACTTCAAAGTCTGGTTAATATCAAAAACAAGGCCATTTGGTCTTCTCGCAGTCAGAACATATTCCATGGTTTATAGAATGGTCCAGAAATTAAAAGCTTGTTGCTTTGTTTAAATGGAGGCTTCCTGTCCAAACACATGCCATGTTTACTGCCAACAGAAAAATTAACATTGTTTAAACGTGCTCCCAATTTTCAATTCATAAACTAGAAATACGACCTGACAATTCTGTGGTCTTGATGTGGCCTCCTACATCTGATCTCAGGCACTTCTGTGTTATGATATCACAATCTCCATTGTTACAACCCTCTGTGGTATAATATGTCATGAATGGTTCAGCTCATAAATAAAATTCTCATCAGAGACCAAAATTAGATCCAGTTATCTTGTTTCCCTCATTTTCATTTAATGTCATCTGTTAGATGAAATACAATCCCAGAATGTGGTCAAGAGACGTTTCATAATTTAAAGGACCAATGCAAAGAATTTAGTGGTATCTAGTGGTGACACTGATGGACTCTAGGGGAGGGTAAGGGGGGCTGGTGCCTGCCCCCATGTTAAAAAAAAAAAAACACTCTAGAGTAGTCAAATGTCTGAACAGAAGTGATGTGATGAGGTGCCCTGCAGAGGCTCCTTCCAGTGGACAAAACAGGATAAAGTGCATCACGACGTTTGGTGTGCTGGTGCCCCACTGCCTACAGCTGGTCCCCTTTTTATTTTTTTCGCCTCTGCGTCTCAGATGGCATTAGTCTGCCACTAAGTGGTGAGCTCGCAGATTGCAACCATCTCATCTCCCCCTCCCTTCCCAAGCTTGTAGAGAACCTACAGTGGGGCACTCAAGTCACATAACTTGACTCGAATCGACCTGACTTTGATTTGGTTAAAAACTGAACATTTGCATTTTTTTCAGATATGAAGAAATTTTATTTTGTTTCAGTGATTTACACAATCAATGCGCTCAAACCTGGCAACCTACTAACACACAGTGGACCAGATGAGTCCAAAACATGAGGCTGCTATCATGGAGGGGGCTGGTCCAAAATCAAATAATCAAATTTGGATTAAAAAGGATTATGTTGTGAATGATGATGTGTGAGAAGAGAAAAGTGGTGAGCTGCATGATCTGCCAACGAGTTCCCATAAGTTTTACACACTGGACCTTTAAGTTTACAAGTATTCAAGGAAATTTATTTAGCATTTACATTTTTTTAGGTTGTAAAATGAGATGGATACTTCTGTTTCTCCTGCCTGATGGCAGTAGCGTGAACAGGCTGTAGCTGGGATGGGTATTATATTATAGCATCCTCTGGGCTCTGTGCAGCCATCTCACTTCCTGATGCTCTGTAGATGGGTATGATGTTCTAGGCAGCTTTAATGACCTGCTGTAGAGTTTTTCTGTCCTTGGCTGTGCACATCCCACTCCACTTTGTAAGGTTTCCAGTCAGGACACTTTCAATTACTCCTCTGTAGAAGCTGACAAGAACTTGGCACAGGAATTTTGCCTGCTTAAGTTTCCTTAAGAAATACGGCTGTTTCTGAGCCTTCTTTACCAGGGTGGAGATGTGTGATGTCCATGACAGTTTCTCTGTTATTGATTCCCAGGAACCTTAAACTGTTCACCTGCTACACTTCAGCTCCACTGATGTAGACAGGAGTGTGCGTCTTTGCCTCCCTTTACTGAAAATCAACAATCACCTCCTTGGTTTTATTGATGCTGAGCAGTAGGTTGTTCTCTGTGCAGCACTCTGCAATACTGTTCATTTCCTCCTGATATAAAGTCTCCATTTGAAATTGGGCCGCTGATGGTGATGTCATCTGCAAACTTCACAATAAAGTTTTCTCCATGTTGGGGGCTGCAGTCGTGGGTGTACAGTGTGAACAGGAGGAGGCTGAGCACACAGCCCTGGAGGGCTCCAGTGCTGAGCACTATCTGGAGTGTGTTTATGTGGAAGTCAAATTTCCAATTGCAGAGTGTAGAATAGAATATACTTTATTGTCCCCTAGTGCAACTCAGGCTCAGAGCATTCAGCTTGTCAATCAGCTTCAGGGGGAGATTGTGTTGAACGTTGAGCTGAAATCAACAAACAACATTCTAATTAGTCTGTATTTATTGTGCAGATTAAGATTTCACATTCAAAACCAATGATCAGGTTTAAAAAAATGATGTATTGTTACACATTAAATTGCCCACCAGCACATGAAGTGGTTTTAATCAGCTCCAGCTCAACAAGCTACAACATTAAAATGCTTCTAAATCTTTATGCTTCCTTTATGATAATAATTTAGTACGATATAATATATAATATAAAAATATAACACAGATATGGGCTACATTTACTGATAATAGTTTTATATTTTCATTTAAGTGAAGTGATCACTTCTCATCATGACATTGCAAATTTTAGGTGTAGAATTAGGATATATTTTCACAATGTGAATATCATGACAAAAATAATCCATGATAACAATATTATTTCAAAGAAAAAAAAATCCTCAGTCAAATCAGTCAAACTGATAATTGCATGTGTGCATCTTTAAGGTTATATGGAGTTAAGGGGCCGGAAGATCAACAATTCAAAAATACATCTGTTTGCAGCATGTACCCTCAGAATTTCAACAAAGTTCTTTCACCCCATGAAATCTTAACGACAGGTTGACCGTGAAAGCACCAAATAAACCCCAGATGACAGTCTGGCAACTGAAATTTGATTCATTAAGAACAAGTGATCAACAGGGTGCAGGATTCTGTGGTTCTCTCACTTTTTCCTCCAGTTGAAATAAATTAATTTAATGCACACATCATTAATCTAATTATGTCCATATGTGTGATCCTGAACAGAGGTAATATCTCAGCTCCATTAAATCCGTTACGAGTCAGTTCCGTCAGAGTCGTTGTGGTTACCCCGATCACATGACAGGATTGTGAGCACAGGATATCCTCATTAAAAAAAAAACACACACACAAAAAAAAGGCATCCTCCCCTAATTGCTAAGCTTTGTGACTTCCTGGACAACAAGCGTCCATATCCTCACAGCCAGCAAACATCCTCTCTATAGTGTTCACAATAATGGGCTGACTCATCTCTGAAGACAGATCATGGAAATGTCCCATTGTATCAGTTCTATTGTTGTCTCCTCTGCTGTCTCTGTGACCTTTTTTTTTTTTCATTTCGCTAAGAAACACTTTGTTACTTTGCACTGCATTTCCCAGCAATACATTCTGAACTATGGTACGTTACCAAAATTTCCAAACAGTCACACAGTCATTACTCACCAGAAAACAAAACAGATGATGATGAATTAAATGGAGGAACAACTTTGTCAATCTTAGATCATGTGGGGCAAAATGTGAGATAGATGAAACATGTTGAGATGCCTCCAGTTAGTTTACATGTATTTTAAAGGCATAATATGTGACATTTGCCACAAAAAACAAGGTATAGATTCATAAAAACATAATACCTTTCAATTATGACCCACTAGAAGTGTGTGGTGGTGTCTGTATTTGCAGAAATCCTGCCCTATGCCTGTATTTCCTTATTATTTTGCTGTGCTCTGGATGTTTTACCCACACAAAAGGTCTCCATTTGAAGTCCTGGAAATGAGACTAAACAGTCAACTATCTCAGTGGCTTGGTGTGCTGAGGCTGAGTCCTCTGGGTTCAACTCCCACCTACGGCCTTTTGCTGCATGTCATTCCCCCTTTCCTGTTATATCTTCTGCTGTAAATTAAAGGCATAAAATCCCCCCCCCCCAGCAATTAAAAAACAATCAATTACCTTTCTGGTGCATTTAGGAACAATTCAGAGAAGACCTACAGATTTTCTTGCTTAATTCTAATATTACTTAACTTGCAGCTAATGTATGTATATAATTATAAATATTTTGTGTTGGATGAGCCAATCGATACCTCTCTCATATTTGTCCAGAAGCTACAACCAGCAGCTGGTTAGCTTAACTTAGTATAAGACTGAAAGGAAGAAGAGGAGGAAGAAGAAGTAAAATTTAAAAGCCCAGTGAGTAAGATTTATGGGGTTTTATTACCAGAATATGACAGAAGAGTATAGAGTATAGAAATATATCTATAGTATAGAAAAATCAAACACTGGCTCAAGATATAGCCTTTTGCATTTTTTGTTAGTTTCACAGCAGGGACGAGGCAATCTGTAAGATTACTGCTGGATGCCACTGCTGGATGCCACTGCATCCTGCATACGTGCCCTTTAAAAGAATAAAATATAGCTCGTTCAGGTGGTCAATTCAAGTTGCACTTCTTTACACACAGGAATATTTACTTTAATTCATGTTTCTTTATTCTTTTCTTCCGCTCTTTTTTTTTTATCTGTCCAGAGTCAGGCTAACTGTTTCCCACTGTTTCCAGTGTTTTTGCCAAGCCAAGCGCCTCCTAACTTTATCAAACTTCTCATCTAACTCTTGGCAAGTACACAAACACCCATATTTGAGAAATGACAAATTTGTCCTTTAAGGCTTGTAAATAACACATTTAATTTTATCAGGGATACTGAAGAGGGAGAATGTTTGGATTGTTCAAGCTGCTCTCCTAAAAAGATCTAATTTGCTGGTGCTCACTTAAAGTATAACACAATTATTAAGACACTCACTTCAGCTGAGAGCAAAATCCTAAAATGAGTTGAAAAGCCAATGATTCGTATCAGTCTGATTCTCACATCTTTGACTGCTTTTCATCTTATAAAACACATGCTAATGTTCACCTTATTTTTAGCTCAAAGATGATAACTTTGGCTTTTTTAGCACATTTGTTGAGTATTAGAATTTGTTTCTGTCTCCTTGGTCTTCTGTTTATACTGTACAGTTTGACTTTGGTGGGTATTTTTGATATTTCCTCCACCTGATCAGCCACAGTATCTCTCTCAGACAACGGACTCTTTATGAAACAGCATCTCTTACTGTGTGCTAAGTTACCTTTTGACCCAAATATAGAGAAAGCCTGATGAAGTGGTTATACCAACCGTAACATTTTACTACATTCAAACTGAAGAAATGAGGCCATAAAACACATTTGACGTTAAATGTATATAATAGACATAAGAGATGATAAAAAGCGTTACTGTGAAGGTGAAACAGATGGATGCATTCTTTGGATGCATATAAAAGCAAAAAAAGCAAAATAAAGGCAAAAAAGAAAACAGCTGTGTCGTCTCTTGCAGATGAAAAGAAGACACATCGTTTGGATTTCAGATAATAAACCATTCAAAAAGGGTTTAAATTTTCTTTTGTTACTTCTCCATCTTTTGATCGTTCAAAGTGTCTAATTATGTTACAAAAAATCTTTGAATTAGGCTTAATTACATTATTGTCTGTCTCAAGAGGATATGTGGAGTTTATATGTGATGTTTGATGGGAGAAATTTGTGGCAGCAGCTCAGAAGAAATAAAACATGTTTTTGATGTGAAAGATCTCAGCTATCGATCTCACAGTCGTGTCTCAGCGAAAGCAAGTAGCCCAAATTTAAAAAGTCAGTGGTACCTTTTTTATTACAGATCATCTATTCAAGTTAATTAAATAATTTTCACTCCTCTGTGTTTTCTAAATATAGACTCTATCTTACATATTCCTGTCCTAGATACATTACAGCTCCACCTTCAGTTATTAAACTGTCAGTCCTCATCAGGTGGATTGAGGAAGCCTCAAAGGCAAAAATGTCCCTTATTTGTCATTCGCAGCCCATGAGATTTCAGAGAAAGAGATTAAAATAGGAAATGTGAGAGTATGGTTTATTTTACTGGACGTAATGTTCATTAACGTGCATTTATATACTGCAAAAGGGGAAGAATTTTGTCACAAAAGGAACTTATCTCCTCAAATTACTGGTCACAAGGAACACAAATAAAATACTGTAGTTTATAATGAACAAGGTTTGGTAGTAACAGATTACATGTAATCAGGATTATGTAATCAGATTACAAAAAATAAGCAACCATGATGAGCCCAGAGCACATGTGAAAAGAAAATGTGTCATTACATTATATTTGTGCATGAATACTATTCACCTCTTTGATAACATGTTTTAAAATTAATGCTGTCAAACGATTAAAATTTTTAATCTGATTAATCACAGGGTTACTGTGGATTAATTTCGATTAATCACGATTAAATATCATTCATTTTTAATCTATATTAATCGCGTTTCATTTTGCATGAGCAAACAGACTCAAGAAAGAAGGGAATATATAGGCTACATAGATATGTATAATAAAGGCTAGATGTCTCCTCCGCGCTGCCGGCCAATGCAATCGCACGTCCGCATCTTGCCACAGTCAGCTGGCTCACCCATAACATTGTGTTGTAGTGATGCATACTTTTTAAATAACCATAACTTGCTCAGTTTTCTACCGATTTTCAAACGGTTTGGTTTGTTATAAATGTCAGAGGTGTAGTTGTAAC
>JAJHUR010110959.1:0-10603 GCA_027495735.1 Lutjanus campechanus | reverse complement strand
GTGACAACCGTGTGTGAGTGTGTGTCAGACAGGTAAAAGTCTCTGTCCCACCCTCCCCGGACTCCGATCCCGCGTCCTCCATCATGGCGTCGGTACGCCCGGCGGCCCCTTATGTGATGTCGCGGGTGGCCGAGCAGCCAATGGAGCGATCCCGGCAAACTAATAAATAAACACATGGAGAGTCAGCGTGCTGCTGCTGCTGCAGGGGCTGCTGGGTAGTTTGGTCTGACTGATCCGCGGTGTGGACCGACTGCTGATCTTCACACTGTGTTCATTTGTCTGCCTGAAATCCCCAAATGCTGTTTGGTTCAATTTTCTCTGCTGATGGAGCAGATTTTAGGGTGAAAAAATGCCAGTTTTTCTCCAGATTCAGCTTCTCTCATGTGAGGATCTGCTGCTCTTTCTGCTTTATATCACTGAAACTCAATATATTTACGTTTCAAACTGTTGCTCGGCCAAATGAAGGAATTTAAAGACACCATCCTGGGTTTTGGGAGCATTTTTAACCATTTTAAGGCCTGCACTATTTGAGCTGGCGTTGCGTGTGAACTTCCCTGCTGTGGGATCAATAAAGTTTATTTTATCTTACCTTAAATGAATTTGTTGAAAGTGGGAAATAAATAAAATATTAAAATGGGCCGAGTTAACAAGGGAACAAGTAAAATTTAAAAGAAAACCTTGTAAGAAAAAACTCTTTTCAGTAGTGATTTTAGTCCCTGCTTACTGCTCTTGTATTGGTCAGATCCTAGCTCACCCATTGGTTAATCTATAGTACTTCCTGGTCATTCTGGCCAATCCCTGAGCTAGGTTCTTGTTCACTACAAAAGCAGGAGGCGGGGACTGAAATTTTGAATCACCTGAACAGCAAACATTTTACCAGAAGGCCTCTCCTCTCGTTCCATCTCTCTAAAACAGTAAAATCATCAGTTTTGTGTTTGTCCAAAATGTTTGCTTCCTATGCCAGCAGAACTTTAGCCCGTTAGCCTTGTTGAAAAACTAATCAGGATAATATTTGAAAAGGACGACACTGATGCTGCTGGAGAGGTGAGTGAATGCTGCTCTCTGTGTGTTCTACTGTTGAACTGTTGAGTTTGTTTGTTAGCAGGTTGGTTAGAGGGTTAGCATGTTCGTGTTTGCTCATCACAAAGCTAGCAAGCAGCACAGTCGATTGTTAGCATGTTTGTTGGTTAGCTATGAGGTTAGTTTCTTGATGAACAAGTTGGTTAGCTTGTCAGCATATTAGTTAGCATGTTAGTTGACCATGTAGCATGTTAGTAAGCTAAGAGTTTAGCTGGCTAGTTAGCAGGTGAGGTATTTAGGTAGGAGATTAATAACTGTTGTTTGGCTTAAGGGTTATCTAGCCAGTTTACTGATTAGTTAGTAGCTGAATTGTGTAGTAAGCAGGCTAGTTAGTTGTTTAGCAGGTTAATGAGATTAGCATGTTATTAAGCATGCTAGCTGTAAGAATAATGTCTCTACTATAGTAAGAAACACATTAGTTAGCAGGGTGAGTTGGTTGGTTGGCTGGCATTTTAGTTGGTTAGTTATGAGTTCAGTTTGTTGATGAACAGGTTTGTCTGTTAGTTTGCTAAGAGGAGTTTAGCTGGTTAGTTAGCCGGTGATGGAGTTTGGTACTTGGTTTGTTAGCATGTGATTTGGCTAGTTGGGAGATTAGATAGTTGTGAGCAAGCTGGTTGGCCTGTTAGCATACTAGTTACAAGGTTAGATGGCCTTTTAACTTGTTAGTGAACAAAGAGATTAGCTGGTTAGTTTGCAGGTGAGGTGGTTAAGTAGCAGGTTAGTTACTGGTGGTTGGTTAGTGTGTCTGTTGGTTCATGAGTGATTTGGTCCGTTAGGAGGTTAGTTGTGAACTAGTTGTTTGGTTTGTTAGCATAGCATGTTAGTGAGCTAAGAGGTTAGCTGGTTAGTAGCATGTGAATAGGTTATTTAGCAGATGAGTTGGTTGTTTTGCAGGTTAGGGTGGTTAAACTATCAAGTGTCTGCTTGCTGCTGATTTTAATGTACTTTAGTTCCTGACTGTCCTGCTGCTTCACACAACATTAATACGCAGAACAGCATGTGTGTATATATTTTAGCATTGCGATTAGCTTTGGTTTGAACGCTGCCTTGGAGAACTATTGAGTGGGTTTAGCACAGGAGAAGTACACTGAGGGTGGAATTAACTAGCTTTACTTTAGTGTGTGTGTGTGTGTGTGTGTGTGTGTGTGTGTGTGTGTGTGCGTGTGTGTGTGTGTGCGTGTGTGTGTTGGGCTGGAGGAGGGATGCCACACTAAATTGGCAAAATGAGGTGTAAATGTCTTGAGGCAGATGAGCTGCCTTTAGTGAGCGAGCGCAGCACTGAATATTTCACCAGCAGCTCCAGGAAAGCCGGTGTGTGTGTGTATGTGTGGGTTTGCGTGTGTGTGTGACTGTGTATTCATTTGTGTGTGTGTGTGTGTGTGCGTGTGTACGCTTGGCAGCCACAGCCAATCATCGTCCATCATTCAGTTTTGGTTCTGACAGCTGGAAGAGGCAGAAAGTCCCTAAACGCCTCAGAGAAACACTTAACTGCCTCCACTGCTGCTCAGGCGAGTGTGTGTCGGTCTCTCTCAGTGTGTGTGTGTGTGTGTGTGTGTGCATGTGTGTGTTGACATTAGAGGTTGTACAGAGTGTAATCGTCTCATTATATTCAGTAATCATCTGCAGCCTGACGTGCTGCTGCCGGATCTACTGACGGCTTTTAACACCTGAGTTGCACCTGAGCTTCAGTTTGACCTTTGCTCTCCCTGACAGAGAGGCAAGAGGAAGACCCCCCTGTATTTGACCTTTGACCTCTGCACTTAAGTTGAACAGCTCTGTTTTTATCTGACAGACAAACTTAACAAAAGGAGAAAATTGCAGAAGTGTTATGGTTGTAATAAAGACCTGACGATCAGAGACAAAAGAATATCAGTTTCAGCAATTAATCGATGAGCTGTCGACTATTAAATTACTTGTCAAGCATTTTGATAATTGATTAATTTCTCTGGGTAATTTCTTAATGAAAAAAAATCCAAATTCTCTGATTTCAGCCTCTCAAATGTGAATATTTTCTGATTTCTTTACTCCTTTATGACAGTAAACTGAATATCTTTGGCATGTGTGAAAAATTTAAGGACGTTGTCTGGATCACAGACATTTTCCTTTACCATTTTCTGACATTTTCTGGACTAAACAACTAATTGATTAATTGAGAAAATGATTGACAGATGAATTAATATTGAAAATAATTGCTAGTTGCACGTTACCAAGTTTTGTCCACAAAAAGGGCACTTCAGAGGGCACTTTTGTGTCATTTTTGTGTCCTTTTTTCAGTGTGTGGTGTATGAAAAGTGTCTAAATAATTATTGCACTGTTGAAATTTATGTAGCTTAATTCACCTGTTGAACTTGTCTCAAGCAAAGATTTAATGAGCTCACAAACACACTGACTCTTATTTTCTGGTGATTATACACTAATGAAAACACATTTCTGAATATTATTTTCCATTTCGGACATATTCTTCTTATAAATTCCTCTAAATCTGACACACTGGACCTTTAAGAACCTCGTGTCTTGTTTGAATCCTGAAAACCTGGAGGTCAGGACTCCCACCCCTTTGGTCACAAGATGATATGTGATGCAGTTAATTTGGAAAAACCAGTAAAAAGTTTAGTGTTTTGTTTGGATTGAAGTTTGGTGTCTCATCCATCAGTCGGTCTGCTGCTCTCAGCGAGGAGAGGAAGCCAAAAGAGGAAGAAGAACAGCAGAGTTAAATAAGTTAGAAGTTAGCAGCGTGCCTGATTAACTTTAAATGAGCTCTGGTTTCAGTGTGACACTCACACACACTCAGCTCTTCTTCCTCTCCTCTGTCATCGTCGTCACTCTCAGAGTCTCAGGAATGTTTGTCCGTCCTTTGTCTGGGTGTTGTGACCGGTGACCTCTGACCTCCAGGTTCTCAGTGAGGTGTGATGGTGCTGAGCTGCAGAAGAGAGACTCACGGAAAAGAAAAAAAAACAAAGTTGGAAAGTGAAAACCCTCTGCTGGTTTATGTACTGGTTTGATCTCTCACTGGTAGTCATACATTTTTTATCCAACATGTACTTTAAAATGTATAAAAATGTTATCAAAGTGCTGCAGCAACATGCAGCTGGACTCCCCACTGCTCCTACAGCTTTTGTGTGTGATGAAAGATTTGTTTCACAGTTTGCAGAAACAACAGAGCCAATCAGAGCTTTGTGACTGAGGTTAAAGGGGCATTCCATCAATTTTACGAGGGATGCACCGTATTGGATTTTTGCCCACATCTGACATGTCGATATATTCCAGCTCATTTTGGCCGATCGCCGATATCGCTATATATTTTCCACCTAAATGCAGAGAACATCAAGTCTCTCCTGTTGTAGAATCATGCCTTCTCTTATCTCGAGGGCCAACTGGCAGACGTAAAATGCTATGCTTTTCAAAATGGACACATTCCACTTTGGTGGACACAAAATAAGAAAACTTCTGCTGCTTTTTTGGTGTCTGTTCCTCTCTGTTCACAAATTCGTCATAATTATCTCGATGACGGTGCACCAGATGTTTGTAACATATTTTGTTCAGCTTGAAGCGAAGTTAGCCAGATAGCCTTAGTTAGGAAGCTAACCTACGAAAACGGGAGATTTGAAAGAAACACACGAGCAGAAAACCTGCAGAGAAGAAACACTGCTGGACTCAATGCAGGGGTCTTAACCTGCCGGCCCCGGGGGCCATTTCTGTTTCTATTTCCCTCATATTCTTTGTCCAGGAAAGAATAACTTGTTCAACAATATTTCTTTATCAGCAAACACAGTGACAGAGCGGATTAGTATGTTATCAGGTGACATTTATGATCAGTTATGTTACAAAGCTGGAGTTTTCACCTCGTACTCTGTGCCACTTGATGAAAGCAAAGACAAAACTGACAGAGCCCAGCAGCCACTTTTATCAGGGAACTTGAACTTTGAGAACTCTGAGATGATAAGCCAGTTTGATTTGATTTGATTTAACTCTATAGCGAAGGTGGAAAAATTGTGACTGAAAAGTACCACGAAAATGACTCAAAGCAGGACGTCGTACAACTAAATTGAGACAAAGCAGCCGCGAGCACGACTTCTGTCAACTAATAGTGATGCTGATTGGACAGATCCGTCACTCACGGCTGACTGGATGGAGCGAAAATACCTCGTAGGGACGTGAACATGCTGAGAAATGAAGTGAAAAACACTTGTAATTGAAATTCAGTCAGTTTATCAGGCTTTATGGTCATTATGGTCCCAGTTTACCACCAGGAGTTAATGCTTTGTTGGCCGTTTTACTGCAGCGTCCTGGTGATAAACCCAGAAATATTTGACTTTATGGTTTGATGAAGTGTGTGGACGTGCCATTTAACAGGTGATCAACATGCAGTGCATTGTGGGATACTGCGGACCAAAGGATTGACAGAGTCTTTGGGATGAAACGGCCTCGTCACGTTGATATGTTTTGGGACGCAGCCTCAGCGTTGTCTTCTGTCAGGACGGGTTGGAACTGGAAATACCGCTAACCAATCAGAGAACTGTGCTGTCTCTTTTATTATAAAGCTTTATTAATAATTACAGATGAATCCCAACAGCTGAACAGCCTTTGGCGAAAAGAAAAATGAGGATGTAATTTAACAAAAACAGCTAATTTTCTGATTTTATTTTCAAAGCGAAGGCGCTGCAGAGCTGCTTGTTGCTGATTGTTCCTCAGGTGCTTCCGGCTGTTGTCTTGTTTATAGTCGTTCCTTTTCTTATTAATTACGTTCTTTCTTTTCCTCCACCTCTCATTATCCGTCCTCTCTAATGATCCCGGCGCTGTCTGTCTATATGAATATTGAATCTGTTCAGTAAACTGCAGCATTGATCAGTCAGACTCTGAGTAAACGCCGCTGTGCTTTGAGCAAACGCCTCCATCGATTTGTCCACATAAGGAGCCCGATGGGGGGTGGCGGGTGGGGTGGCTTCTCCTGTCCACTGCTGTGACATCATCCTGCTGTGAATTTCCTGTTTCGCTGGCGTCACCTTGTTGTTGTTGTTGTTGTTGTTATTGTTTCTTTCCTGGTCGTCACGTCAGCAGCAGCAGCAGCTCTGTGTTTGTCTGAAGAGTTCAGTGCTCTGCTGGGCAGCCACTTACATTTACAATGCTAATGTCCGCCTGCAGGGAGGAGGGTGTGTGTGTGTGTGTGCACACACACTGAGGGCTTTTAAAACTGTAATTCAGCAGCACAGTTTGGCAGTTTCTCTTCTAAGATATGATATGAAACTCTGTGTTTTTTTGCACAGGGTCATACCAACTGTGGAGGACGCTGACGTCATGTTCTGGAAAGTTTAAGCAACAATTAAAAAGTACTGAACTCTGGTGTCTTCAGACTGAACAGAAAACAAATCAGCATTTGCATGGCAGGTTTTTAAGTTTGAATAAAAAGGGTTTGAAACGGCATTTAAGAGGTTTGTGTAGCAAATTAAAATTTGAATAAAATCTAATTCAACATTGTAATTTGTCAGATGTAAAATGGTCTGCGTGAATTTGTTAAATCGTGATCTTTACGTTTTTGTAAACTGACTGAACAGGACCAGCTTCTGTTAGCTCAGGCTAACGTTAGCGATTATATTCATTATCTTAACTGAATAACACACTGAGGTTACTATAAAAATACTTTTCTTGAAACCAGAGTACCAGGAGGTTCATGTTTGGGGGAAGCAAAGAATTGATTTGGAAAAATGGTTGATGTTAGTTAAGTTTAGGTTACATAGATTATTAAGTACATCTGACTCAAAGCAATTAAGTTTATATAACTTGTTAAAGGAGAAATTTGTTATAAATTTATTGTAATTTATGTCATCAGAGATTAAGGAAACATGCTAAATTGAAATACTTGCTACAGCCGCAGTGTCCTTTGAAATTTCTGTTCTGGGCTCGAACAACTGTTTTAATTTGCCTGTTTTATGTTAATTAGAGTTCAAATTAATGCCGAATGTTCAGAGAATGTGTTAGTGTCTGTTTATGAGCCGTAAGAAATCATTAATAATCTTTGAGAAGGAATAGATGTTCATCACTGTTAAATTGAACAAAATGTTAATGGAGTTTGGCAGACAGTGAGACAGACAGTCACTGAACTCCAACTCCAGAGTGAGTTATTTCAGAGCAGTGGGCTTTTGTTTTCAGAATAATGGACTGAACCTTACGTTGACAGACAACTGACAGTAATAAACAGCTGATCAACTGACAGTGGAAGACTCGTCCATGTTTGTTATTGTCAGAATATAATGTTGCACTCATCTTGTGCTCCTGCAGCCTGCCTGAGGAGGTGGCACAGGGGAAACAACTCGCTTCAACCAAAGACTTTGCATTAAACAGGATTTTAACTTATTTAGTTTGTCATCTATGTCCTGCAATGTATTCGTGTAATTAGTATGTCCTGTTAACGCTCACCAGAAGGGCCCTGTCCCTTTCCCACCTCGTCACATGTATACGTTTAGACAGACATGCACAATACTCGCCGGCTGAGAGACACACCGGGCTTTCAGAACTGTATAAACAGGGAGAAAGTCCATGTATGCAGAGGTGGGGAGCATGGACGACAAACAATTTCGAGTTGCTTCAGTCACATCACGTGCCGTGTGTTACGCTGCTCCTAATAACCCTAAACTTACACAAGTAGTTTTTGTGCCCAAACCTCACTCACCTGCCAGCGTTTCACAGCATTAATGACATGTTAAAATGCTTGTTGGCTGCAGCAGATGAAGGGTAAAAAAGCTTCAGTATGAGACGCTGAGCGGCGGTGACAAAACGTCCAACCAAGCCCCAACCATATGTTACTTTCCTAAAAGATGCCAGGAATCAACTGATGGCTGCATAACTTTAGACTTCAAATCAGATTTGATTGATTTCAGCATGTTTAAATATAAATATTTAAATGTGAGCAAATATTTAGTAGAACAACAGCATTTTTATTATTCCTGGCAGTAAGCTTTAAAAAAGTAATTTGCGGGGCAATAAATTGACAGAAAATATAATTGAGCAGTAAATTGAATAAATAAAACAAATCCTATGAATTATAAATAATTTCAGAGAGTTTTAGGGAGCATTAAGACACATTAGGAGGAACTCGGCTATTTATTTCTCATCTTACTTTATTACTTTATTTCAATTTGTAAGTTAGCAAAGATTTATTTTAATTCCACTTTGCAAACCAAAAGTTGCAGAGCGCTTCACAATAAAGGCATTTTACAGGCAGGAGTGTGACAAGAGCACACAAAAAGTAGATTTTCCAGCAGTGTTTCATAGAAGAGGTGGGTCACCTTCAGTCTGAAACAAAAATCACCTTTTGCTGTACCATCATAAATAATCAACTCACTGTTTCAGAATAAAAGCCGAACCCTCAGGGTGCAGAACAGAGGTGCAGTTTCACACCGCAAAATCTTCCATATTTTATGAGCTGAAGCTGTCGTCTGCAAACTGAAATGATCATGAGACGCATCAGGATCTGTGGTGCTTTACTGCCTCAATTAAACAGTTTCTGTGTCTGATTTATTCAGTAATTTATCCGTATTTTAATTTGTTTTCACTGGCTGCTGAACTGGAGTTAAAGGCTGCGAGAACAGATGTAGTTCTGCTGAGAATCTACTGTGTTTCTACTGCTGTCACAGACAGACAGACAGAACGTAGCTCGTGTCAGTGTTGTCCTGGTTGATGCTGTCAGGATGACTGGAAGTAGGGCAGTGTGTGTGTGTGTGTGTGTGTGTGTGTGTGTGTGTGTGTGTGTGTGTGTGTGTGTGTGTGTGTGTGTTTTGTGACAGATGGTGTTTAGTTGGACTCACGTCGCTCCTCTCACAAACACTCCTTTAAGGTCAGAGCAGCAGAAACGATGCTGAATGTTAAACATTAGTTGATATCAGCAGACCGTTTATGCATCCTGCTTCACTCTGGGGTTTCCTACATTTCCCATGATGCCTTGCCAGTACCGACACTGCAGTAAAAGAGTTAGAAGTTGTTGACGTCAGATGATGGTTTTCATCAAGTTTGTTTTTTAAACAGTCTAAGGACTTTTGACTTCTGACATTTTTTTTATTGTTCAGGTTTTTCATTTTTTAAATTAATTACTATTATTACTTTTTTCCCCAAAAATCTTTTATGCTGTTTGAAAGTGCAAAACAGGAAGTCAATAGATTGTGAGAAAACCAAAATTAAAGGTGAAGGCCAAAGTCCCTTTTTCTTACAGGAACAGTTTGACATTTTGGTAAAAGAAGATTTAATTTCTTATTTGATTATCCATCCATCCATTTTCTGTAACCGCTTATCCATGAGGGTCGCGGGGAGCTGGAGCCTATTCCAGCCGACTTCGGGCGAGAGGCGGGGTACACCCTGGACAAGTCGCCAGTTCATCGCAGGGCTGACACATAGAGACAAACAACCATTCACTCTCACATTCACACCTACGGGCAATTTAGAGTCTCCAATTAACCTATTATGCTGCATGTCTTTGGGCTGTGGGAGGAAGCCGGAGTACCCGGAGAGAACCCACGCAGACACGAGGAGAACATGCAAACTCCACACAGAAAGGCCCTGCCAGCTCGGGGATTCGAACTCAGGACCTTCTTGCTGTACGGTAGCAGCGCTAACCACTGCACCATCGTGCTGCCCCTTATTTGATTATGTTTAAATGAATTTATTCAGCAGCCTTAGGTTTTGTGTGGATGAAACAAACGAGATGTAACTTGTTAATCAGTGAGCTTTAGAGGTGCTGGTAGCTGGATTTTGTTTCCTTTAGACCAGGGCCTGACTGATGCTGGACTTTTGGGGCTGATACTGATATTAGGGAGTAAAACAAATCAATATATCAGCTTATAATATTAATACAGAATATAATACATAATTTTTTACACAGGTTTGTTAAATACTGTTAATTTTTATATATATATGTATATATGCAGATATTAAAACCAGAATTAAGAAAAAAATGTGAAATGCTGCTTGTAAAGATAACAAATGAGAACAATCTGTATTAAAAGTTTTCATTTCCAGTCTTTATGCTAAGCTAACAGCTAACAGCTAACAGCTAACCATACAGGTGTAATCTGAACATGAAGCTCTCTGCAAGATAGAAAATAAGAATATTTCTCAAAAAGGTTCAACTATTCTACATCAAGACACAAAATAACTCAACAATTAACTGTATCGGTACCAAAATAAAAATCCAAATAAAGACACATTTTGTGAATCAGTTTTTTAAACGTGGAATCGAACTCGCGACCTGCTGCTGCTATTGATCTGTGATCAGGATGGAACAACTGGGTTAACATGTAAACCAGGACAACCACTCTGGACCCGAGTTTCTGGGTTACTGAGTACACATCACTCACTCACACACACACACACACACACACACACACACACACACACACACACACTCTCTGGATGAGTGACACATGTTTGGGCGCCTCGAGGGAATCTGAATATTGATTGGCCTGGAACAGTTATCCATCCATGATGAGAGACTGTGTGTGTGTGTGTGTGTGTGTGTGTGTGTGTGTGTGTGTGT